>JASFDH010001280.1:0-15814 GCA_036937195.1 Nidularia pulvinata
AATCATATGATTCTATATAAATTATTGAGTCCAGAAGCCTGGGAAACCCAGAAATTATTTAGACATTTTGCTAAAGCTGGCCTCCATTGTCCTCTTTCAAGGGTTAATCCCCTTGCTAAATCCTACCCACTTATGCAATTCAACCCAATTTTGTGATTGGCCTAGTTCTTGCTTATGTCGTGCCACTCGATTGCGTCGCACCGTTTGCTTCCATCGCGCTGTTTGCCTCTGTCGTGCTGCTTCCTTGCACCGCACCGCTTCCTTGCACCACACCGCTTCCTTGCACCGCTTCCTTGCACCGCACTGCTTCCTTGTATCATCACGTTTACTTTATTCGCCGCACTTGTTCCCTTCGAACCATCTTGTTTGATGGGACGCATCTATGCGCTTAGGCCTATCCGTATTTCCTTCGATCCCATCACGCCTATTTCACCTCTGTTTCCTATCGCGCTCTTCTTGCTTCCTATGCACATTGCCTATCTGAGCATCTGATTGGCCATGTGCACTTGATCTTATTCGTACTGCTCTCCTTTTTATTACCAGCCGTAAACTCTGTGGCTCTTTGCTTTCGCTCCATTTTCTTCTCGTTTTGTTAAACTTCTGCCCTTTTCTATTTCCCATTTCTTTTTCGTCCACAGAGGCTGAAACATGTCCTTCAAATTGGACGACAGCAAGTTCTCATATGATGCGTTTAGAATTGAGCAGGCCTTCTGCTACCCTCGAAACACATCCGAAAACCTAATCAACGGATGCTTAGCAGTATTGAAGGCCGTGCTGTTGCATCTTCGAATCCCAAAATATAGTAATAACTCCTGATATGATACCGACGACCAAACTCCAATGGGCCTGGGGACATAATTCGCTCAATTTTGTGTTTTTTGATTGTTCCTTTGGAGGATTGACTTGCTTCATCAAATGACCACATAAATAAGAAAAAGGAAGCAGGGACTGAGCTTGGCGCACCATATACCGCAGGATAGTGACATATTCTCGCTTCGTGACGTTGTCGTGCACAGCGCCAATATCCACACAGCCGTTATTGGTCCACATGGACGCTTTTCTTCACCCCCACTACTGACCTGCATTTCCACAACACGGCTTCTCATCATGTGTCATTCGTCAATGTGACATTATGGCGCCTGAATGGACTTCTCAATTTATTTGCTAACCATGACCAATGTCATTTCCAATCTGGAGCTGCTCCTTGGGGAAGAAAAGGTGATGTTTGTTGTCAGTTTTTATTCTTAATGAAGCATGCTGTAGATGAACCTCCATCATCCACTACATCCTCTCAGTTCCTAGGCCAAGAAGCATGGCGCACACTCCATTGCTTTCTATTACAGCTCACTTTCTGGTGCTAGCCACTGTAATTCACAGGGCGAATGCTCGAGGAGGAGGAGGCCATGGTGAAGGCCATAGTGAAGGCCATAGTGAAGGCCATAGTGAAGGCGCTGAGGCCGATATCGACCTCGATTTAAGTGGTGTTAACACTGCTCTGTCCTCGCTTTACATTTTATTCGCTGTTATGTCTCTCATCCAGGCATTCCAAGCGGTTCGTGGGCTGAAGCGAGGCCCGAAAGCTGCCGTAGCACCCCGATTCCAGATCAGCACGGAAGTATTCTTTCGGATCCTTCTTCTCTTCGCGACGTTGGCACTCCTGGCCCACTACATCCTAGGCGCCCTCCATGCCTCTTCTGATCTTAGTGAGGACAACAAAGGGAGCACCTTTCTGCCTGTATTCTATGCCATGATGGGATTTTCTGAGGAGCTATCCGATATCAGCATCGGAGGCGCCATGCTTATGCTCCTTCGCCATCGTTCTCGGTTGCACAAAGCTATGCCGCAACGTTGGAAGCTTGTAGTGGACATCATCTCCATTATTTCACTCATCACATTTTCCGTCATACTCGTTGCCATGTTTTCGTCCATATGGATAATCCCTGATCAGTCAGCAGCGGTCAACACATTAATCGCATTCTTCCATCTTTATACTGCCACCTATATTCTTACTACAGCAAATATCGTGATTTCTGCTGCCTTATTGCACAAATGCCTGCAACATATGGCCGTAGTGGATGATGTAAGTTCTCCTTCCATGAAAATTATTCAAATACTACAGCTTACACATTGTCTGCCTAGATGATGCACAAGGTCGCTGTCATTATCTGCCCGTTGCTTGCAGGACGCGCTGTGTTCATGCTAGTTGATAACATCCTGGCACCCATACCAGCTGCTGTCATCGATTACACTGTACTCGAGCTTGCAGGACTCCTCATTAAAGGATTTGCATATCTTTGTGTGGTTAGCATAGGGCTAGGATTTAGTGTTCCCCCAAAACATGAATCACCGTCGGATAAAGTCGAAAATGGAACTCACCCATGATCATGAATCTACACTACAATATCTGTTAGCATGTATAACTGCGGCTATCAACTTCTTCGGACTTCTCTCCCGACGAACATAGTCCTTTTTCGCATTATATCTACCATTACCACTATATTGTAAGCCTTGACCCTCTATGGCATCTATGTATGGGATATGGCTATTCTTCAAGATGGTCAACACTGGCCAATGAAACTCAGTAATATCATCACTCTAAACTAATCAATATCTAGATATGGGCTAGCCTTGCTGCTTGATGGCCTGGTACCGTTTTGCAACTTCATCGAGCGATATTCCAAGAAACGGGAACCCCTACGATTCATTTCAATAAGAAAATATTTTTTAGACGCTAAAATATAAATTATGCGAACATAACCACATTGTTTCGTGGAAATTTATGTACAGTAAGTGCTCATCAATTACTGGGTGATGTTGAGTCACTAGGGTTGCCGAAGTTCAGTCCTGAACTCTTTTGAAGAACCAGAACTGGCTGGACCGAACCGTCGGTTCGAGTTCGGTTCTGGTTCTGGTTCTTGAATATGGTATACGGTCCAGTTCACAGTTCTTGAATATGTAGAATTTTCAGAACCGGTTCGGAACCGGTTTGAACTGACGAACACTTTCAATATTTTTGTGAAATAAATATGACTATTGCCTTGTGCTGTGGTGCCGGCAGGCCGTACTTCATTCGTATAATTGCATCACGGAAATTACCGACATGCTTGCTTGCAAAAGTGGAACAAAATCAACATACCAGAATACTGGAAAACACACGATTAAGCCGACCTTTAAGGTCATCCAGGCGAAGAAGGCTACTCTTTTATCGCACAGGTTTAAAAGTGAGTACTTCTTTTATTTTGTTCATCCCTGGCTAATGTTCTCTATACAGTTGGTAGCAGTAGTACTTCAGATTGAAGAGTACGAAAGATGGCTTTTTCCTCTCTCTTTCAAGGAACATACTCCTTCAAAAATTTCAGTTCAGAGGTTCGAACCGACGCTGAACTAGGACCGAACACCTAAGAACCATCCTATGCGGTTCTGTTCTAGTTCTTGTTCGGTTCTTCAAAACCTCTGTCGGTTCTGGTTCTAGTTCTCATCAAAACCCCAGAGAACTGAATAGAACCGAACTTCGGCAACCCTATGAGTCACTGGCTGGTTGATGACTAATATACGGCAGCATAAACGTCAGCGTTGTACTCGACGTTGTGCCACCTCAGTCCCTTCTTACGCTGACTGAGGTGAGCACTCCGTCTAGTTGTGTTCTCGTACTCTTACTGATTATCCTATGTCGATACATTCGTTCCAGTAAGTTGTCTACTATAATATACGACAGTCTGCTCTTACACTGACCAAGATATATTTGTTCCCATATTACCAACTTTCCCATACAGTACAATACCTACACATTTGCCATTCCCAATCTTTACAGAAAATATTACACCTTTTAATTTCAAACAATGAAAGCAAGACAGGTACAAAAATTCGGGTCCTATAAGTGAAGTAAGTAGGTCGTAGATCGTCACAAGTAAGAGGACACCGCAGGTTGTGAGTGAGGTATCTTTATACAGGTCACCAGAATGCGCAGCAGCCATTGAGGTATCCGGAAGATATTGATATTTTAAATATGGGTGCGTATACTATCATACGACCCGTTTTGGCGAGCGACCACTATTTAACACCCCCTTTATCTGTGCCAATTCTGGTCCAATTCTCACAAAACTTGGAATTTATATTCCATGCAATTTTCAGATATCGCCTTTCAGAAATAAAAAAAAAATATCGGAGCTCTAGATCTCGTCAGTTACATCAAAAGGCGACAACATTGTGACTTGCGCAGTCTATTGCACTTTCACTGCTCAATATTTCTGTAGAAAACAGAGATACGTGTAGGTTGATACATATAATACCTTGATATAAATTTACGATGCCTGTTCAAAGAATGGGGAGAAAGAGGGCTTGAGCAGTCTGAAGCGTTACTTTTCGCACATGAGAGTGACAAGCAGTGGTGCTATTTCAATCTCCGACTGAAGGCTTTGTTTAATCAAGATACGCGGTCCGAGAATCCTTTTCTCTTTGTTGTCGCATTGATTGTCGATATAGAGTACATCGCTGTCATCTACGACCTATAATGTACCACCTCAACTTCATGACCACTACTACCACTCTTCAACCTTGGTATATAATACCCAACAGTGCATGCTACATCCTCCGTTCCATTCTTGAGCCTTGTCGTTATCAATTGTCATATAATTGCTTTCTGATGTGCCATAGAGTTTCTCATAATTCTTTACACTGTCTATACCGTAGTCAGTAATGTGCATACTTCATTTTACTACAATTTACATAGGTTTCACCTTCTCCGTTCTCAGAGGAGGCCGCGGACTCTGAAATTGCCTTGTGACATTCCGCGACATTACTCGGTGAAAGTACTAAACTCTTTTCGAAAAGGACTTCTTGCGCCGGAAATACTCCGCCACTACGATGTGATCGCTATGCCCAGGTTTTATTAATATTCTCAAATAATATATATTATTTCATGTAAATATAAATTATGGGAGTAGAAGAGCATTACCCATCACTGCGTGTCGAGCAAAATTTCGACCGGTGGAAAGGTGGCGGAATCAACATATTTCGTCCAAATTGCCGCCAATCTTTTAGCCGGCGCAAAGACAGCGGAATTTCTCCATTTCAGCTTCATTTCAGACCACATTTCATCCACTACATTTCGTCTGACGGAAATTCTGCCTAGGGATCCCCCAGATATCCCTGGCCTCCCTCGCTACTGTTTTCTTTACCCAATGGAATATATGCCAGGCATGCATGCATGGATATGGAGAACATCAATATATTATTCATAACAACTACAATACACGCATATCCTTAGTAGCAAACCAAGGGTACTTACTTGCAGAAGAACCCATCTAGCTCTGTTGACCTAAGATGATCAGATGTATGCGCCCAGCATGTACCAGTCATCTATTAGATTATCAAGTATGGAGAGTGAACTAATAAGTATGTAAGAAAGTAAACTGCAAACGAATGATGTAGGAAAATAAGACTTACTAGCATTGTAATCCTGTGAACGTGTTCCCCTTTCCTGTGTGTCGGGAATGGGAGGTCAAAGCACCAGACATAGGTAGGATCTAAAAGGAAGAAGAAGAATTAGTTAGATATAATTGCTCAGTCACAAGAGTCGAAGACTTGGACTAACTTTGTGCTAGATCCTAATGCGGCGGTGTATGTCCTCTGGCAAATGCTGCCAACAGCCACTATTAGAGACATTAAACCAAAAGGGGACATATTAGAACGTACTTGCTACTATATTACCACTCTCCGCTTCGTAGAACGCGCTTAATTGTCCAAATGGTGTGAAGCCAACGGTGTCACCAAAAAGGGCGCCCTAAGTGTAGTGATCCAACAATAACGGGTAGAGGGGTTGGAATACTTACATATTAACCTAAACCATACGTGGGTCACATCAGATACCGAGAGAATACGCGGACACTGTTGGGGACGCTCAACAACGAAGGGGACATGGTGGGAGGAGGGCAAGAAGGCATTTAAACTCCGAATGAAGCCTGTGGGATAGCGCAGACACTAAGCATGCATCAACATCGCGTCGCGTTGAATGGGCAGTCACGGGTACATGTCCGATGTAGGCTGCTCTAGAACTGATCAGTTGGCCACGGCGGAAATGTAACGAGTCCCAGTTTTTGCAGAAGTTGAAATGTGGTAGAAATATAATACGATAGTATTTCTACCACATTTAACTTAGAGGAAAGGTAGCGGCGGAATATAGCGGAAATTTGGTCGGCAACCAAATTTCCGCCGCCTTGAGCCGACTGAAAATTAGGCTCAACACGCAGTGCATTAAGGTATTTGTATAAAATCAAAATACGGCTAAAAAGTGCTCAACTCCCGCATGGGGAATGTATGATGTGTGCTTCCAAGCCTGCCCACGTGGTGCATCTTCCTTTCAGCACAAGCCGGACAACAGCGGCAGGATCATCGACATTGCTCCCATCGTCGTCATCTTATCTCTCCCACTCTCTGCCCCTCACCTCGCCCAGCGAGCAACCAGCCCGCACAATGAGCACCGCCTCCACGGCCCGGCTCTCCACCTCCTCTTCTTCTGCGTACACCTTCCCCCCGCGCTCCCACTCCCCCACCAAATCGGACGCCCTCAAACCCAACGCGCACCCCTACGCGATCAAGACTACGTCCACCGCGCTCCTCTCCCGCTCCGGCTCCGTCTCGTCCCCGCACCGTCACCATTATGTGCCGGCCTCGCCGTCCCCCACGCACAGTGGCTTCAATGGCGGAAGCCCGACGAAGGAGAAGGAAAGGCAGAGGTCGGGGAGACATCGGTACAGTAGGAGTCTGACGGGGGAGGCGCCCCGCCCGCTCCCCGTTCCCCCGAGCCCTACACAAGACTACGGGTTCCCCGACCCCTTCGTGCAAGACGGGGAGCCCGCTCCCTCTCACGTCAAACGCGCGAACACCCTCCCGCCCGCATCCTCCCCCCTCCCGGACATGGACCCGGACCTCCCCACGGACCCGAAGACATGGACTCCTACGCAGCTCGCGGGCTACCTGGCAACTGCGCTCCGCGTGAAGGAGGGCGATGTCCCCGCACTGGTTGCGAAGGATATTGCAAAGTTTGTTAGGGAGAAGAAGATCACAGGGAGGGTGTTTTTGAGATTGGGGGAGGAGGATTTGGAAAGGTACATAGTCGTTCATCGCTCGTTTTGTGTTACACTTTCTGTGCATCTGTTCTTTCTCTCTTCGACTTCCTCACCTCTTTCAACCATTTACCACTCTCCGCGCCTGCCTTCTTTCGTATCCCCTCCCTCAGCCTCCGCGCTCCACCATTCATCTTCTCATTCCCCCTTCCCACGTCCCTCTTGTTTCTTGCTCGCATTAGTTCTTGTTCCTCCCCCCCTTCCGCGTTGTCCTCCTTTCTTGTCCGTCTTCGCGCCGTTTGCTTCCGTAGTGACGCTTCCTTGCATCGCACCGCTTCCTTTCATCGTCCCGTTTACTTTTTTCGTCCCACTTTTTCCCTTCGAACCAGCTCGTTTGACGGGACGCATCTATGCACTTCTGCCCATCCGCGTTTACTTCGACCTCTTCACACCTGCTTTACCCCTTTCTGTCTGCTTCCTATCGCGCCATTCTTGCTTCCTATGCACACTGCGCCCATTCGAGCATTTTATTGAGCCATCTGCGCATGATCTTTTTCGTACTGCTCTCCTTTTAATACCAGCTAAAAACCTTGTGGCTCTTTGTTGTCGCTCCATTTCTTCTCGTTTCGCTAAATTTTCTGCCTTTTTCTATTTCCCATTTCTTTTTCGTCCCATTCATCTTCTGTTTTTCATTCACGTAACTCTACTTTGCATGGGCCATGTGGACCTGTGGTTTGTGACCAGTCGAATGATCTTTCCCCTGTTTCCTTACACTGTCACTCTCTTCATACACACTATTCTCCCACTTCCCTTCTCCGCTCATCATCCCTACACATCTAACTCTCATCCTCCCCACAGGTACGGCATCAACCAGCGCTGGCGCACCGCCCTCCTCTCTTCCTCCCGCGCACTCCGACAGACCGTCCTTCGCGGGCGAATCTGGGGATTCGGCAGCTCGCCCCCGGCGGACGAAGAGGCTTACCCACCTACAGCGGCTTATGCCAGACGAGAGCGCACCAATTCGACGTCGTCCACTGCGTCTAGTGCGTCGAGTTCGTCCTCTAGGTTCGACGAGGACGGGAGTGGGAGGGGCAGGGTAAGAGGCATGGTGGCGTCGTTTGAGCGCTCGGGGAGTGTGGATGAGGGTGTTCTTGGGGATGGGAGGCCGAGGGACGCGTCGCCTGTGAAGGGGGGCGCATGGTCACCGACGAAGAATGGCTCGTGGTCTCCTACCAAGAATGGCTCCTACTCGCCTACGAAGAACGGCTCCTATTCCCCGACGAAGAACGGCTATGCCTCCCCGACGAAATACGCCTCTCGGTCCTCGTCGCCTACTAAAGCCCCCGGCCCGATGTTCCCCCATGCCACTGGGGGGAGCTACACCGTACCTGCCTCCGGAGGTGACTATCTCTCTGAGGAGGCGCGCAGGGCATCGGATGCTGGCCCGGGGCTGGGGTACTACGAGAATGGCGTCCATCCGAAGACGGGGCCTGGGTTTGGGTTTGATGCCCCAGTTGCGAATGGGAAGCGCGAGCCGCGCATGTTGCCGTTCCCGCCAACGGTGCTATCCCCGCATGGAACGGGCGCGGGGATAAATGGGTTCACGCCTCAGCTTACGGGTGCAGATGGCTTTACGCCCCAGGCTACAGGCGATATGTTCACTCCGCAAGCGACAGGCGCTGGGGATCCTTTCACGCCCCAAACGACGGGTGGTGAAGGGATTACATATGCGAATGGCCATAGGCCACTGCCCTACCCGCCGTTTGAAGGACAGGTGTATCAGGTTTATGAGCAAGTGCAGGAGTACCCCGTGTCTGATCCCACCGAGACGCAGCTACACCATCCGGTCCCGACGAAGGGGTATCTCGTGCCTCCGCCTCCCAGTAGTGGTGGGGACGTCTCGGAGTCCGAGACGGGGTACAATACCGCCGTTGAGGATGAGTCCGTGTCGGGATACGACACGGCGCACGAATCCCAACCGCATGTCCACTCCCATGAACCCGAAGGAGACCACGAAGGCGAGGAAGAGCTCACCATGGAGCAGCTCCTAGCCTCTTCTGCTTCTGCTGTGCCGACGGGTGCAGAGGCGTGGGAGCTCGAGTTGGGGGAGACGGTCAAGCGTATTCCTGGTGGAGGGGCGATTGGACGTGTTACCGGGAGGATGGGACGGAGGGCCAAGAAGGAGAAGGCGCGTGGTGGGGAAATTTTTGGGGTTGGGGATCCGGATGTGGTAGAGGTGAATGGGCATGGGCATGAAGAGAAGGTGGAGGAGAAGGAGAAGGAGAAGTCGAGAGAGATGACGGAGGCGGAGGTGTGGGCTTCGTTGTTGGGAGGGAGTGGGGCGGAGAAGGTCGATACGAGTGAACGCGAGACGGAACTTGAGAGGGAGGCAGAGAAGCAACGCGAAGTCGAGCAGGAAGCCATACGCGCACCGGAGGCGGAGGCCGCACGCGCTTTGGAGGCGGAGGCTGCCCGGGCCCAGGCTGAGGCGGCTGAGTACCTCGCCCAGAAGGAGCGCGAGATCGCCGCCACCGAGCAGGCGCTCTTTGCGGAACTGCGAGCGACACGCAGGGGGGTGGACGAGCTGAAGGGCCGCGTGGAGGAGGTGGAGCGGCGGGTAGGGAGCATGGAAGAGCAGCGCGAGCAGGAGTTGGAACGTGAGAGGGAGAGGGAAAGAGAAAGGGAGCGCGAAAGAAATGCCCCAAAATGGTCCCTCGACCCACACGCCCTCGTCCGACGCGTCCTCGGCTCCGTCGTCATCCCGCTCCTCGGCTCGCGCACCCCGAGTGTCTTGAGCGATTTTATGGCTTCTTCCCCGTCGTCTTCTTCTGCCCCCCTATCTCCTGCCAGCACACCCGTGCAGACGCGCTCCCGCTTCAGTCTCCTCCGCCGCCGCCAGGCCCAGCAGCTGCAGCACCTCCCTGGAGGCACTGGCCGTGGGGGATATCTCGTCCTCATGAGCATTGGGTTGTGCGCCGTCGTGCTGCGGGTGCTGTTGCGGCGGCTATTTGGGCTTGGAGTGGGCGCACGTAGGTTGGGCGGGCGGAGGTAGAGTGTTCCCCTGGTTTAGTGATTACCAAACTCCTTCACGTCTGCTTCATCATGACCCTTATGGGTATAGCTACATGACCAACATTCATTCGTCCCATGCACCCCTCCTCGTCCCCGCTTCATTGAACTTCAATGTCGTTTTTTTCCATTTCATCTCGATTATCTATATTCCCATATACGCACCCATATTATCCCTCTGATACCTCGATGACTACTGCACCTCCTGACGACCCTTATGACGACGCCTCACTCACGATCTGCGATGCCCTCTTACGACGATCCACGATCTACCTACTTCACTTATACGACCCGAACTTCTCGTACTTATCTTGCTTTCGTCTTTTGAAATTAAAAGTTGTAATATCTTCTATACATATTGCATGAGATGGAGTCATTGGCTCCTGAGACTTACTTCACATGTGGAAATCGGCCAAAATATGTGTTTGTTTGTCCCCATAAGTACAATCATTGCTGATTATGAACCCACTAGGAGCTATACAACTTTGCAAGATTCAAGTTTTTCGATTGGCGTCAGTAACCTGCATTCAACCTGCTCATACAGTCGACTCCCTCATAACCCATACCCCTCCGTTCCAGCCCTGAGTCATGGGTTACCAGGGATTATTGGTTATGAGGATGGTCTAAAAATAAAAATAAAGGACAAAAAAATATCTGGGCTACGAGTAGTTAAATAATTGGTAACAGTATCTTTCATGGCATTTATCCCTTCTATGTGCAATTTCATTTAAAGAAATGAAGTAAGGTACATTTCGACTCAATGACCTTGCTCACATCACCAGCTCACATCACCAGCTCACATCACCAGCCAATTCCTGAAGCCTAAGTACAATGTGTTTATCTGCATTGTTCAGACAGCCTACCCTTCTATCATAGCCTGACACATTCTCCAGATCCTGCACAATACATTCTTCATCCACAACACTCCCTTCTCTATCAAGCCATTGCTCATCTGCTTCCAAAATTGTCTCCCCAACAAAATTTTGCCTCCAGTGCTGCCTTCTGGTTATGGTCCTACTTTTCAACACATCTAGACCTTGTTTGAGGACATCAATAGGGTTTTTAGCCATTGAGAAGAGCTCAGGTAATGATCAGAGAGTACATGCAATTGACCTGCTCATAATGCATCACTTCTGGGACCAATTTTATGCATTATAGGGTCATAGGATGTGGGAATTTGGCATATTTGGGCATTTAAATGTACTAATTTGATGCAAAATTACTGTTAAATCACTGCAACTGTATATATACACTGAAATCTTCATCAATTGTTCCATCTTTATGGACAGATGTGGGCAAAACACAATGTTTCAGCATTTGCTGTGTATGGGAAATTCAGTAAACATTACTGGTCAGTATGTTGTCAATACTATTCATAAGGCTATCATACATTAAATGACACTCCTGGGATATGATTTCTGCAGTACATCATAGTGATACTCAAAACATGAAAGAAATATATGAGCAGTTCAACTGTACTAGCTTGTGGTTACATAGCAGCCAAAATGTGTAAATAAATTAATGATGATCCTGGACTATGGTCAAGCCACCCCTGGCCCAACATCTCCAGGTCCATATTATGGGTATTTTTTTCAAAAATACTATAGGTTATTGAGTATCAAGGATTTATGGGTGATTACATAGGAACTGACTCAGTGGATCCAAAATCCTATGGGTTATCAGGGATTAGGGGTTATGAGATCTATTGGTTATGAGGGTGTCAACTGTGTCCCCTTTACTGTCAATGATATAGTTATAAAACAAGACCATCTAACTTTATTGGAGCTATGGTGGGAGTTTACTTTTGTGAATAGAGGTTATTTTTGGAAGTAGGCTGTGCATGCCAGCTCCATGCATAGAGATGGTAGAGCCATCTCCATACATCACTCCTCTTTAAGCATTACTATTCTTCTGCCAGTACTATCACAATGGCTAGAATTCTGGACCTTCTGATCAAACTAATTCATTGCATCATAAACATACTCACTAGTAAACAAAGTCTGTCATCCCTTGTTAATTTCTAAAATCTTGAATTTGTAGCCTGTTTTGAAAAATAAACAACAACTTCATTTTGTTTGCAAGCATTTCAATGCTGCCATTGAAGCATAAGTGCTAGCACTTTTTTATGTGGTATTTCCATTAATTATTTGTGAAGTGCATCAAAGAGGATATTGTAATATGTGTTGTGCAATTCACCAAGACACTTTAAATCAGTCCTGGCAATGAAACAGCACAGGAAAACATATATGATGGTAAATACCCTATTTTTTTCATGAACACAGCTCAGGAATATCTACACTATAACTGTGTTAGATTCTAAGAAGTTCTGGATGTGAGCTGCAACACATATCATCACTTACATTTTATTTCATATGCAGCTGGACAACCAAAGAAGGCAAACCAAAATGGGCCAAAGTTGCCATCATGGAGGCATTATCTTTGCCCCCACATTTGGAGAATGTATCTGTATGGATATCTGGCAGGTCTGCTACAATTTGGTTTCATCTGGATCAGTTTTCTAATCTGCACAGATTTTCTCTTGCTGGTTGTTGTACTGACATGCAGAGCACTATCATTCTACTGCCGAGAAAAATTTTCAATGCCTCTCCAAACCTCATCTACCTTGCTGTCAGTGATGGCAGTAAAGGAGACAACAACACCAAGGTCACCTCAAGAATCAATCTAAATGATATCAATGGAGGTTTGAAATTACTGCTTGGCAAGCTCCTGAACATCACAACATTCATTTTTAAAGGGTGGTGCAGGACACAACTAAATGCCAGTGCAGCATCATACCTGTGCTTTTTGACTTCCTTGACAATATAAGGGAACATAGGGTCATCTCTGTAATGAAATCTTGGAGAGCTTGATGGAGAACCACACAGTGGAAATATGGATGGCATTTTGATCTGCAAGAATTTGCCTCTATATGATTGAAAAAAACAATTCTACCAGTCTCAATTCATTTATTAAATATCTCAAATTATATTCAGGCCTAGGGTCACTCAGGAAGAGCCACTCCTTCCTCCAACTTACTTGCCATAAAGTTATATAGCAGTGCCCTTCCTTGCCACTTGAATTCAATCAGACACCTTCATGTCTATGCTGTGTATGCAGGAGAATAGTGCTTTGGCACATACAATGCAGATATTATTTCTCAGTGTCAAGACTTCATACCTGTCAATCCTTCATTAAATTTATCTGAAAATGATATAAATCCTGCCATAAGTCCTCCTTTTAATTGACTTTTGCATCAGTAAGATGATATTTTAGTTTCTGGAGGTTTCTTAACCTCAAAAACCTCTCAAATCATCTCAAATCATCTCAAATCATCTCAAATCATCTCAGATCCTGAAAACTTATGTCCCTTTTACTAGAAACTTGGTTTCCATAAAGAGACATTAATAGCACCTGTTATGTCATACATTCATTTTATTTTACAGATGTCAATAACCCCAGGTATTTAACCACAAACTTGACTATATTAGATGAAATTGTATGAATTTGAGGTTTCCAGAAACCTAAAAAAGTCTAAAAACCTGCAAAACCTGGAAGCTGAAATGTCATCTTACTGATGAATATATAAGTAAATTGCATTGGAACTGGTATAGCAAACAACATTTACAACTTAAATAAGGGTATAATTCTCAGTCATATATTAAGAGTGGTAATTTGTTAATTCAAGCCTCTTTCCCTGTACTGACCAATGCTGCTTCTCAATTATAGTTTCATTAAGCCTTCAACAACAGACACTCTGAGATTTGCATATATATCTAGCATGCACAGTATTGTCAAGCTCTATATAACATGCACTGTAGATCAAATGAACCTTAATATCATACCTTCCTTCTCAGAAATTGGAATTTGGCATGCCCCCTCCTGTTTCTGCTGAAAATTGGGTGGTGGCTCTGTTTGTTGTGGCTCTGTTTTCTGAACTCTATATTTTGACTTTATTATATTGTCTCATATGGCTTCTATTCACAGATGAGGGATGGAGATTATGCAGCAGAATCAACTGGACTATGCTTGCAGCAGGTTTGAACTTTTGTGGTCTTTCATCCACCCACCTTGCCCTAGCTCTTCAGGACACCATCATTAATTTTCTCAAAGTCAATCAGTCTACATTTACTGTAGATCCAGATCCTTGTCTTCCATGCACCAATGCTGTGATGGAAACCAGTATCTTACACAAATAAGCTCTTATTGATGTCTACCTAGTGCACTGATGCTAATTCATCAGTGCAGATTCAATACTAGTAAAGTGGCATAATTTGATGTAAACAGTTATTCAACTCATTTTTATATGTAAATTTATTGCTGCCAGATGACTATTTGAGGTCATGGAAATCAATTGCATTTCCTTGCTTCTTTTGGGTTGGAGGAGTTGTATGCACTACCATCCAGTTGTATTGGCAGGTAGTTCAAAGCACAGTATTTGTGGATGCATAGCAGCCCATTAACATGACCATCAGTTCTGGTGCAATTCTTACTCCATGCTGGGGTAGTACAATTGTCATGAATATTTATACAACCAGTGCATATTGCATATTACAATCTCTCTTTCTTGAAATTTCAAACATTAATTCTGACTTTTGCAGGCATGATTGTGTATTGAATATTGTGGGCCAAAAGAAACACAAAACAAGTCACCTCAACAAGAGGTCTTTGCTTTGCCAAACCATGTCACACTTGAACCCTCATCATCAAGTGCAATTGTGGCATGCATTGACAATGCTCTCCAGAAGCCAGCATACCCTCTGGCCCTAATGCACCTCTATTTTGTGCTGCCTGATCTTACTACTAAGTCCCCACAGACTGACCACATCATTAAAAAGGAAAAGATAGATGGCTCTTTCATATCTGGCATAACTTCAACACACATGGCTCCCATACCAAGACCAATGCCCAATGCATTGCATACTGAGGACATCTTCTTACATGCTTTGAATACAAAGCCCATCCATGCAACAATGCAAGAACAGACCAAGGCCCTGTTAGAGCATTTGAAGGTGTTCCATGAAGCTATGACAACAAAAGTTTTGCATCTTGCCAACATTACCCCAGACATCCACCCACCTGACATCACTCTGACTCAGGAGGCCCTAAAATCCTTTTCTGAAGTATGGCTCCCAAAAGCAAGTGAAGAGTCCCCCAGCCAGGACCTTCTTCAGTGACAACAATGATCAAAGCACCAGACACCTGCCATGCTACCCCTGCAGCCAATGCTGGCCCCACAGCCACTACTGTCCCCAGAACCATGTATGCAGCAAAAGCTGCCATTCCACATAGGCACCCTCACTCAGCTTTCCATTCTGCCCAGTCCACCACACTGTTCCCCCCTTGGAGATGCAATCCACTTTCCACATACTGGCTCATTGTCAATTTCAGCCTGGTCCAGGTTGAGAGAACCTCACCATGTTGCATATGCAATACCCTCAACAAAATATTTAGAGACCCAAGCAAAAAGATCTCTCTTCACTTTCTGAAAGCAACATTCTGTCAAGTTTTGTTCCAGAAGAGAATAAAGGAACTAGAAGTTATAGGTTATGATAGTGCTACATCAGAGAAATGTCAGAAGTAATGTCAAAAGGATTTCCATCCATGACACTAAAGGTAAGAACTGTTGGCTTCAGCTTATGTGCT
Organism: Nidularia pulvinata; assembly: GCA_036937195.1. Taxonomy (NCBI): domain Eukaryota; kingdom Fungi; phylum Basidiomycota; class Agaricomycetes; order Agaricales; family Nidulariaceae; genus Nidularia; species Nidularia pulvinata. The sequence goes on from JASFDH010001280.1 coordinate 15,777, forward strand.
GCACCCTTCCAGTTCTTGTGGGTTCTAACTTAGTAAAT
>JASFDH010001281.1:0-15813 GCA_036937195.1 Nidularia pulvinata
GTGTGAACCACTCAACTAAATTAGAACCCACAAGAACTGGAAGGGCGCAGCACATAAGCTGAAGCTAACGGCTCTTATCTCTAGTGTTACGGTCGGAAATCCTTCCGACAATACTTCTGACGTTTTCCGATGTAGCGCTATCATTACCTACGAACTCTAGTCCCTAAGCCTTTCCTCTTTGGAATCGAGATCTGACACCTGTTTGCTAGGATTCACCAGCCTTCTGCCTGTTTTTCAAGATCCATTGCTTGGTGGAGCTCCAAAAGAGCATGGTGTCTTTGATATCTATACAACCTCATGCAGTCTTCACTGATTCTCTTACTCCTATCACCTCCAAATCAGAATTTTTACCTTGTTTAGAACTTGGTTACTCTTTCAGCATTGCCTCAGTTACTCAGCACTTGACTTAGAATGATTCCTGCATTGGTGACCACACCACATTGATGAGAGCAGCACTAAGACAGAGAAACTCGTTCTTCTAGATAGTTCATTGGTTCCAATAATGATAATTTTCTTGTTGCTTTCTTATTGGCCATGTGCTAAATCTTTGATATTCAGAACAAAATAGTAACAAACAACTCTGAAGGATTAAGCATTTTTCTCAGGAATTTAAGCACTGTCCCCTCAATAACCTCCCTCTCTTGTGCAATATCTCCCTTCACATCACTATCTACATCATTGCATGGAGAATTATGTCTCTTTTCTTGCAGGTAGTTCATTGGTTCCAATAATATAATTTTCTTGTTGCTTTCTTAGAGGTTTGATTTTGCATAGAATCTGGTGGAGTGATTGGGTGATTATAGTTGGCAGCTTGTACTAATAGTGACCACACTGCAATACTTCAGAGCAGGCATTCAGTACATATGTTGGACCTAATAATGACAATCACAATGGATCAATGAATGTAAGCTCCAGTGTTCCAACATTCAATATTGGTTCTATGCTAGCTAATCTACACAAATCCTATCTGCTCATTCTCCACCACCCATGATGCCCTCAATTACAAACAATGTCAAAATCAAGATCCTGGATAGCTGGTTAAAACCCAGTGGATCAGAGACATCTCAATTTGTCTCTGCTCCCTTATCCCCCTCTTTCCCACCCAATCCTTACAGACATATCCTTGAAGTTCCTAAAGTGAGTATCCAGTCACCTTCATATGTTGATTATCTCAACTTAACTTCTGCCAGTTCCAGAGCAATGTCAGCTATTGAAGACAGTAGGATGCTTGGCCCAGATGAACATCTTCTTCACCAAATTTTCCCCACTCCCAGTCTACTCACATGACCATCCTCACTCAGACCTATGAAACATGCACTTTTGTTGCACATGAGTGTGGCTCTGTTGGTGAGGATGTTGTGTCCAGTTTAGTGATGTGCTGGCCTGGCTTAGGCTCAAAGCCGCATGCTTAGGCCCAGCTTTGATGGCCCAGGCTTCAAAAAATTGAGGCCTGAGCCGTCAAAGCAGGCTTTGGCTGGCTTCAGGCCAGCTCAGGCTCAGGCCGTGGCTTTTGGCATATGAGCGCACAAGTATTCACTACTGAATGTACATATAATTAATGTAGACTCTAATAAACATCACTATAATCTACTTTGTTGTCTGAATCAGCAATGTCCTCTTCTGCAAGAAGTGTTACAAAGGTTTTCTATAACAAGTAACCTGCTATGCAATGTCTTTTTCTTTATTTAGAACAATGGTCACATGAATAGTTATATTTAGTCTAGCCAACAGTAACAGTAGTTATACTTAGTACATTGTGCACAGACCATCATAGATTACTATAAGTAGTACTTTGTACTCAGGTCTTGCTCTTCAGCTTGACCTAGGCAAATATAGCCTCATTCACAACTCTGCTCAAGTCCCTTGAACCCTGAACAACTCAAACCTCTTAGACCTAGTCTAGAGGCTCATCAGAACCTAAGCTTCTCCCAGAAAGAGACTTAGCAGCTTGACAACTGTCCTATCTAATAGGAAGTGTGTCATATATCGAACTCAAGAACCTAATACGTGGTCTCACCACTATTAGACCGAACCAAAAAACCGACAAACTTGCTTTTAACCCATGAAAGGCTTAATTGCTGTAACAAGAAGGGTATCCCACAAGAACTCACTCTTCTCTTCATCCCTTGGTGCCTCTGCTTCCTCCTTGAGGATAGACTGGTCCTCAGCACATGTGCTTACCTCCCTGAATATAAGATCGTTATGGAATATACATTTAAGGCATTGTAGTGCTTCAATAATATCTCCCTGAAGTCGAATACAGGACTTCCCTATTGTGATTCCGGTGGAAGAAAATGCAAGCTCACTTGAAATTGAGGATGCCATGATGGACAAGTAGTCAGCAGCTAAGGAAGCCCTTGTTGGATAACACTGTGCATTGAGCTAAAGCAAGACAATGATATCAGCTAAAATATTGGCAAATATAACTCATGTATAACTTACTCCCCACCATTCTACGATTCCCTTCGCACCAGGAATCAGCTCTTCACACTCTAAATACATTTGAAAATCTTTCATATATTGCTGATCAGCACTATCAAATAAACATGTACCATCATCACTGTCGGAATCACTTGCTTTCATCTGTTTGTGTGTTGGTATGCATTTTTATTGGGTGATCACTCTTGTGGCTAATACCTATACAGCTGGTCGGGGATGCCAATATTGCCGGTGCACTTCACTCTCCGCACAGTAAAAAGCTGCAGCTTAGGCCATGGCCTCAGGCTTCCTGCTCATAAAGCCTGAGCTGTAGGCCGTTCAAATCCTCAGGCCTGGCTCAGTCAGGCCCAGCAAAATCAGGCCCGGCTTCGGCTGGCTTCAGGCTTCAGGCCGGGCCTAGCACATCACTAGTCCAGTTGGAAGGTGTGGGCAAAGACTCCATGCACTTCCACACCATTGCTGCCTTGCAATCCACAGCATACCTTGCACTCCCAGAGCTTGTACTGCTCAATGACTACTATGGTTCTGCAAGCACTAGTAATGGGAGAGCTGTTGAATTCTCTGTCACCAAATTCATACCTGACACTGTCATCTTAGAGTCAATCTGGGATGATCTAGACGATAAACAACAGATCTGTGTTGTTAAGGAGTTGCTACAAGCCATGAAGACATTGCAAACTTTGAAATTATCTGATGTCCATGTTCAAAAGACCCTCGAAGATACAGGTTTTATGTCAGAATTGAAGGCTGTGACAATAGGAGGCCCTGATGTTGGCTATTTTACAGACATGTATGGATTCCTACAGGCCATCATCAACAGTCCTACTGGTGAAAAGCATACCTCTTACCTCTCCATTGACAAGGCCACTGGCAGCATCACTGTCCATTCCAAATACGATGATATAGCTCCTGTGATGATCCGTTGCGATGACCTTCAACGCCTAGAGGATAGTGTCGTTCTCTGCCATCATGACTTGGAACCTCGAAACATCCTCGTTCGTCGTGAGAAACTAGGTGAAGAGACAATTCAATACCAGATTGCTGCCATCATCGACCGGGAAATGAGCGGATTTTTTCCCTTTTCTTATGAATATGTGTATAAGGATCTTTTCCTTGGCAACTCAAATTTATATTTCACGTGGTATGCCTTGTTCAAAGAATATGGCGCACCACTGGTCCCCATGTCGCCCCTTCCTCGATGCCATGCTTTGCTAATGGAAGCCATCGAGCTTGTACACTATTCGCAAAACCGAGAATTACGCAACGTTTCTGCTCTGTTGACTAGGAAGTGGATTGCAAGGGAGGGCGTGGCCCGACAGGAGTCAGCTGGAAAGGGTTGGTTAAAGCAGGGAGATGCTTCACGAACCCAGCGAATTGCTCCAGTTGAGTTGGATGGACTAGTAAATCAGGTATTGAAAGAGTTAGGTCGTATTTAGAGACGGTACTGTATTTTTAATTGGTTTCATTCTCAGGACGGTCGCTGAGTTATTGCACACGTGTCAACATTTCCAATGGCAGTAGACGTCCAGTTATATATAGAAGCGACTGCAAGTGCGTGGCCGTTAGATATAAACAAGCACGCACAATTTCCAGGAGTATGGCCTGCGTCTAGGGTCGCCTCACCCACCTTATTATGCCAGCATGGTAGCATTGCTCAATAGTTCTGTTACCATTCCCTCGAATGGCCTTGAACACATGTCTATGAACTGAGGTATTCTAGCTGATGAAGTACGTGAATATTTGACGAAGAAAGTATTTTTGAACTCTCCCACCTTCTCGAATCTGGATTTTTGAGTCACAAACGATCCTAGGACTATAAACTCATCAGCGCTTACTGTCGGACAGTCAAAACAAGGGGAATTACATGTGCATCCAGATGCGCCACGCTAGACAAAGGAGCCCGAAAATTTGCTAGAAGTTGCGAATGGAGTAGAAGAAAGACAGATCAAAGTGATGATTGATTAACCGGAGCTTCATCCCATTCCAAGCCTTTGGTGCGGAGTAACTTGGGCAACATTGCAAAGAATGCCAAGTCCTAAACAAGGTGGCAAACCTGTTGAAAGAACCCCGGATTGCTATACCGGCCCTTGAAGATTCTGAGGCGATAACAATGAGAGAATTAGTGATGACCGCATGAGATCGTATGGAGACCGAAAACACGACACTCGTTCAGAGCTTCAGCAAGTGGAGACCTCGAAAGGATGGGCAGAAGGCAGCTACATTCTTCATGGTACTCGACTGTACCATTAAGCAGAACGGCGGTGCGCGGATATCATGGACAACTAGTTCGTTGTTGAAATCTCGACACATCCTATGGTGCCCTGTAGGCTCACAGCTGTCCATAATGATCAACGTGAGTCGCAAGCGAGGGTGATCGCTAGGGTATTCTTCAGATCATATCGACACTTCATCTCCGCGCGAGCCTCGTGGACGCGTCCTACCCAAGTCCTGTGTCTTCGGGACTCCCGAAAGCTGAGTTCCAAGTGCGACCGCTCGGAAGGCCATTCAAAACCCATTTGCAAGCGAACCCGCAATTATATGACACGGCGGTGAGTCATACAAACAGTAAGTTGTTCCTCCTTATGCTAAATAGCTACTGGCGAATACAATAATCGATATCATTCAAAATAACGCGCAAAATACAATATTTTCTTTTCATCATAATAGATACATTGCAGGAATTAAGTATCGTGTTCGTTCATCCATTCGGAATCCAATATGGCGATGGGTGCTGGGAACAGCACGAGTCATTTGCTTCTTATACATTCATTGCCTGGAGTGCATCCCGGATTCGGTGTTCCCAATATCTGCTTATGGCGTTAGAAACTGGTCGCTGAACAACATGGAGAATAGGCACTTACTTCTTCCGGACAGTGTCGTGCTCATTTGCGAGCGACTTCCATAGCTACAAAATAAACAGATTGAACACATGGAAGATAGACAATGACGCAAGTAGATAGTACCTCAGTCGCCTTCATCACCTTGTCCTTTCTCCCCTCCTTCTCATATATGTCAGCAAGGAGCTCAATGGCACCTGCACATGGCAAATCCGCGCCCTTATCTGGAGGAGGGTTCTCGAGGTCGACGATGTCGACCGCGTCGGGATTATGCGGGGTTGTGTAAGGCGCGATGAAAGTTGCCATGGTAGAGTATGGAACAGAGTTGAAGTCGAGGATGCCGCGCAGGTAGTTCCATGCTGAGAGGTTGTTCGGGGCGAGGGAAATGTTTTGTTTCACATAGCTATTCGCAAAGTTTAGCCGATATGCATGAAAGAACAGTGAAGACGAACACTTACATTAGTTCCCTCTTAAACACCCTATTGCGATCTTCCTCTCCCTCTCTAACACCACATCCCCACACAACAAAGAATCGATGGTGCCACGCAGAATTATTCCTCACATCCTGCGTCAGCATCACGTCTACAAAGTCGAGCTCGCCCTTCCACAGATCATCCTCGTCGTTGAAGTACGCTAGGAGCCACTGGCGGTAGGACCATGTATGGTAGTTCTTCACGTCTACCTTCAGCGAGCGGGCGATAAAGTCAAGTTCGGGGGCGGGCTTGCGGGTGATCATGACCAGCAGTCGGCGGTGGTGCCAGACCTGGTAGGTCTTGAGGTACTTAACAGCGAGCTCGTCCATGAGTTCGAGCTCCTTGTCAAGGGGAGCATCCAGCGCAAGTAGGGTTTCATAGCGATATTGCCTTCGGTCTACAAGGTAAATCTCACGAGGCAAAGTAGACTGGGATGGCACGTACCATGCCGAATAGTGGGCAGGATTCTGCCTGATAATCGCCTCCGTGAGCTCGAGGACGCGCTGGCTCTTCTCGCCCGTCTTCACAATACCGCGAAAGTAGTCGGTAGCGTCCTTGTCTATGGGATTCAAGCCATATCATCCATGAGCACCAGCAAGAGCACTAGCAGGTGGGCTATGCCTTCAAATACTGACATTCCTCGGTGTAGAAGATCGGCGCGATGGGGTTCACGTTCTCGTACTGCTCGACCGGTGTAACATCCGCCCACTCTGGTCGTTCGGCAAATAGAGGTTTGGAGTCGTCATCCATCATTGAGAAGATTAGCGAGCGAGATGGTAACAGGAATGAGGCGAGTTGGGGAAGCTTTCGCAGAGGACCTTAACGTTAGGCAAGAGCGTTGAATAATAATAGCTATTGTTTGGCTCGAATTATAAATAGCAGTTAACCACGCTCGTAGATAACAGCACCGAAATAGTACGTCCCTAGCAAAGCAGCACAGCACAGAACCCACTACAGCGCACATATATTAAAATGAACGGGGAGTAGAGGTTGTGCAACAAGTTGAGGTAGGATAGTACATCTAAGTCCAATATGATAATAGGGACGAAGGCTTCGGAGATCAAGCAGGAGCGAAGAGGGGTATGATAGCGCAAGACTAGGAGTTGCAGACGACAAACATAAAAGGGGAATGTACACTAAACCACTAACATATACAAGGAAAGGGAGGCAAGGTGGGGAACCTTCCACTAATTAAGCGGCGGCGGCGGGGGCCGGGGCGTTACTGGCGGTGTAATCCTGTGATGCACAGCAGTGAGTAGCAGGACACTCACGCAAGGAAAGGATGACATACCTCCATCTCAGCATCAAGATCAGCGGCGGACTTCGCCGGCCTCTCGCTCTTAGTACGTGCACCACCTCGTCCTCTCCCACGACGTCCTCCTCGGGCACTGGGACCAGTCCTGAAGGGCAATGAGCAGTTGTTCCTGGCGACGACGATGACTATCCATGGTCCAGGACTAACCTTCCGGGCTGGGTCTGCACACCGTTCGCTGCGGCGGCAGCCGGTGTGACGCGTGAAGATAGGGGAAGCGGGCGGGCAGGGTCGACGACGATTTCGATCTTCATGGGGCGTTCTATAGACAATGCGAGGAAAGGAAGGGTTGGCGAGGATGAAGGGGGGAAAGAGCGAGACATTCGTTAGTCGGCTGTCTTTCAAGGGAGCGGAGCAAGAGCAAGACCACGTAAAAGGTATGAGGAGGGAGAAAGGGGTGCTGCGAAAGAACACCCATGGATCCAACTTGTTACCAGGGAAATCGTACTGTGTCTCTGTTTCACCGTCGTTGAGCCGTGCAAGGTCTTGAGCTTGAGCCAGCGGACGTCTTGATCCAGTGCGTGTGTCGACGGCGGAACCCCATATGGCCTGGAAGCGGTTAGGTGGAGAGACAAGCACATGCCGACTCCCACAAACATTCCTATGCCTACGCTCTCGATAATTGGTAACATCCCCACAACCAGTATTACACAAAAACCTCGAGCGACATGCACACCCTTAGGTAACCACCTCTATTCTCCGGGCTGATCAGACCCGAAGCGAGAGTGGCGGCGTGATGGTTCCGCAGTATGGGCCCTACTACTGGGGTCCAACACGTCCTTACTCATCCTGGGAAAGGATAAGGGGTCTCAAAGAGGCCATCCGGAGGGCCTCAAGCGGTTGGTCGCCAAACGGGACAGAGACAGGGAGCAACGATTCCTCTGCAACTCAGAAGGTTAAGGCACGAGTGCCAGATTTTCCACGCAACTAGAACGGGACGGGATTGAAAGAGGTGAGAGGCGATACTAACTGCCGTCGATGAGTCGGTTATTGTACTGCGCATAGGCCTTGTTACCGTCGCCCTGCTTCACGAAGTTGACAGCAGCGATGCCTTTGGACCGGCCACTGGCATCGTAATGGAGGGTCACGGATTTGAGGGGGCCAACAGTGGAGGTGAAGAGTTCCTGAAAGATGACAGTGAGGTCAGAGACTGGACGCGAGAGAGCGGCGCGGCATAGTGCACACCTTGATTTGGGCCTCATTCACGTCTGTCGGAAGGTTCGAAACAATGATTTTATCGGCGGGCGACGGGGTAGCTTTGGTTGCGGCAGTAGGTGCAGCAGCACGGGCACGCTGTGCGGGGGTGACGACTGGGTTTCCAAGGACTTGTGCGCGGGCAGTTCCACGGCGAGTGGAGGAGCCACGGCGGGTGTTCCTGGGTTTGGCAGAGATAATCTGGCAGCGAAAAAAGGTGAGACAACTGCTAGTGTGGCGTTGCGCGAAAGCGGACACTAACCTCGTCAAGGGACTTGTCCATGTCGAATACGGAGCTGGGGTGGTGGGACAGGGAAACGGTGCGGGTGCAGGGGATGAGGCTGCGGATGGGTGGATTAGGGGTTGGTGGTCAACGACGAAGCGGGGGATGGGCTGTGCAAAAGAAAAGATCGTTTTATGACTGTCGGAGCTTTAAAACATGCTACTCCGCTTCGCTCCCTTGGTCCTCTTCTCAGTGACTCGTGTCCTCAAGTTCACAGCAGTTCTTCACTTGCGCAATGTCTCGTGGCGGCGGCGGTCGCGGTGGACGGGGCGGCTTCAGGGGCGGGCGTGGAGGCTTTGCTGGCGGGGCGACCCAGCCTCCCATGGGACTCACCTTCGCTGATATCCAGAATTTGTCGAGAGAAGCTACAGCCCTGTACCCCGTGTGTGGTCGCCCCCTCGTTTTATCCGATGGTAGTTGACCCAGAAATATATTGCCTGTTAGCCCATACGCGTGCCTATATTCACGGAAATATCGAATGATGAGAAGCATATCGCAGCACTACAGCTGGGGTTCGCGTCGCGCTTGAAAACTTCGCAATACTACGTCGTCGAGAAGTCGAAGTCGATAGGCACGTTCAGGGCTCTGGTTCAGCGAGCTCTCTAGCTGATTTCAATCCTTCTCTCTTCCAGAACTACCTCGCTACTCTGACAAATACCGGCCTTCGATCACATCGCAGCCCACACTAAAACGCAAAGAACTTCATGCGCCATATTTCCCTACCGAGATATTTGAGGACTACTTCAACCCCAAGAGAAAGAAGCGGAAGAGTAATGACCTCGCTTTGTTCAACTATACTAATTCTTACACTTCACTGTATTTTCAGCAGGCGCGAAGGCGGGCTCTGGCAAAGTCAAGTTGAATCTCGATGAATTAGCAGACGATGCAGACGATGCCGTACGTCACTTTATCTTCGCTTTTAGTATCTACACTAATGAACATCAATCATACAGGAAAAATCCTCCGATGAACGGTCAGACCTTGGCTCCCACGCTGGCGACTCGGATTACGATGTCGACGAGGAGTACGACAACGACTATGCCGAGAACTACTTTGACAACGGGGAAGATGATGATATGGATGACCTTGGTGGAGGTGGTGGCGATGACGGAGGCGGAGGTGAGATTTAGCAACGTTTCGTATCGCCCTGCACTGACATGCATCGCCTTTCTTAGGGGGAGACTATGATTAATTTACTACTAATTTCAAGATACCTAGTGAAGTGTAATATAATATTCTTGCCATGCCTTCGTGTCCGAACGCAATCACGCGATCCACCGAAAGATCTCAGAGACCCTGGAGAAACGATGCTGGCCCTTTCTCCATCACTTTCCGGCGGGCCGTGCAAGGCGAACCTGACTTAGCGAACACGACTCAGCGATCCCATTGCCAGCCTTCTCAGATGTTCAAGGACTTCAAAGACCCACAGTCAAGCTAAACGGCTCCTTGGCAGAGACTAGCGGAGGTTTGAGACGAGATGCCAGAAAGCAGCGTCCTGTTGAGCATCAGTGGTTTAAGCAACCGGATATCTGCCTGCATATGGTATTGGTCAATGACCAACTGGGGTATGAGTCGGGCAAGCAGGTTAAGCCAACCTTCCCGAAGCCAGGGCAAACAGCATCTCCCATATCTTCGTTCCCAGGCCTGTTTCTGTCTAGCGAAGCGCTGGCGCTTACTATCAACTGCACTCCTATAATAGCTGTCAGTTAGCGCAGAGGAACTTCGACAACATCGATGATGACACTGGGCGGTGATAAAGAATAAGCGCTTGACAAATCTCTTTCATGTCATCATGGTGCGGGTGAATTGGTCTCCGCGTTTACGCCTACGGACTATTCTCTTATCTCATTCCGCGCGATTCATGCATGCCCATGGCTCCCAATACGCACGCAGGCGCATGAGGAAGTCATGGATTCGGAGGCGGATAGAGCTCATCCGTAACATTAACATACCAACCCCGTTCAAGCTGATGATATCGGTATCGGTTCTCGCATAAGCTCTTCCAGTGGTATTGACTAGTCGACAATAATAAATATGGTATGGAGAATCTGCGCACTGATTCTTCCTCAGCCTCAGAATTCAACAACCTCTTCAACTTCTTCGCAGCAACTCTCAACCCATCGCCAGCTATTTCCTAAAACTCATCGACAACTGTCATGTCATCTACATCCACTTCCACTACTGCACTATTCAGCCCTCTTCAAGTCGGCGACATCACAATTCGGAACCGCATCATGATGTCTGCTCTGACTAGAAACCGTGCACCTGGAACAATTCCCAATGACTTGATGGTTGAATATTATACTCAGCGTGCAGTCGGCGGTGCTGGCCTCATTGTTTCTGAAGGCATTCTCATCACGCGCCAAGGGTTAATATTATAATCCCGTTAGATCCTTGTTACTTGACTGACGAACTTTGAATTATTAGCACTGAGTGGCCACACGCCCCTGGCATCTGGAATTCGGAACAAATCGCAGGCTGGAAGAAAATCACAGACGCCGTGCACGCTGCCGGTTCGCATATGTATGCTCAGGTTTGTGCTTTCCGAATTTTGGGTGAAGACAAACTTGGCTAACGGATTCCCTTTACAGCTTTGGCATGGTAAGTTGGCAATGCGGATATATTCTATTTATGTACTCAATTTTACACAGTTGGTCGTGTTGCCCATCCTGAAGCTCCTGAGCAGATACTCTCGGGCAAGGTAATAATTGCATTCTGGAAATTTGTGCCATCTTCCTCATATTTTTGTTATATAGCCCGTCTACGCACCCTCCGCTATTTCGGCTAGAGGAGGCCTATTCCGCCACTTACCTGGTAGACCTGGATACGTTACTGTCAGTGATAAAATAACGACCATTACTCGGCACTTTGTTAACATGCTCGTTACGTATATAGCCAACCGCTGTTGAAGATCCTTGGACACTAGTTCAATTATTCAAGGATGCGGCGATCAATGCCAAAGAGGCTAGATTTGACGGTGTAGAACGTAAGATACCATAAATAGCCTTATTTCTGCGAACATCTGATTTATCATACCTGTAGTCCATGGCGGCTATGGATATCTCGTTACACAGTTCCTGGACACCACAGCCAACCACCGTACCGACCAATGGGGCAGTAGCATAGAAAATCGTGCCCGCTTTGGTCTCGAGGTTCTAAAAGCCTTGATTGAAGTTTTTGGGCACAATGTCGCAGTAAAGCTTAGTCCTTCTGGCGGCTACAATGATGTTGGGTTAGCGCATTTATTTTCTTATCCCCGAGTCATTTCATTGATACATGTTTACTCGAATCAGGATGCCTCTTCAGGAAACTCTGGATACATTTAGCTACTTCATCACCGAAGCCGACAAGCTTCAATTGTCCTATATTGTCTTGACGCGCTATGTACCGGAACACGACAATGTATTTGATGGTAAGCTTATCCCATCTCCACTGCAGATGATATGCTCATTTGTTTCTGATAGGCAAGAAACGCGGAACTCCTCACGATGTTATCGAGTCCTACCGCGGCCTTATAAAAAACAGCAAGGTTTTCGTCAATGGTGGTGCAACTCCTGAGGAAGGCGCAGAACTAATTTCCTCTGGAAAAGTCGACGGGATGTCCTTTGGGATTCTTTTCATTTCCCACCCTGATCTAGTGAAAAGAGTTGAACATAGAAAGCCTTTGGATAACCGCCCCGACATCCCTCATTTGCAGTGGGGAAAAGCTGAAAAAGATTTACGAGTCGGATACACTGACTATCCTTTGGCAGTCTACTAATTATGAGACAGTGTAGATAAATTTCAATCTTAGACTTATCGCCACTATGTAGTACTTAATATATACACGTACTAATGAATCCAAGAAACAAAAATTAAAGCAGCTATAGCATATAAAATTTGGATTTTCCCTTACAAGCCTGAGTTACGTATTTGGAGGCAAATGTCCATTTTTTAGTCCGTTGGATTTCCCACGATAAGAAAGATGGGCTGCGAATCCTGCGATCCGTACGAACTCTTCTTGGCCCTCTGCACAACCCCACGCGCTTGGATTTCTACCCAGATATAGGGTCCATTACTGCCGAATCCTTTCAGGACTTGCCACGTTCGCAGCTTAGGCAGTCTGTCAGACTAGTATGAGCGAAACATACTATTCTCGGCATCTTTGCGTTGCTGCCAATAGCACCACGCGGGCATTCTTGGTGAACTGCAAACCGAATCATCCAGCTACATGCATTTCATTCTACATTCGCCATATGCTATCGGATTCTCCTCCATCCGCCAGAAGGCCACGATTCAAAAGATAAATTGACTTCTGGGTCCACGCCAGTGGTCACCTAATTGAAGTTTTCAGCGAGCACCCTGCTAGCGTAATATGGCCCATGGTGGCAAGAGCTCTTCAATATTCTTGTACAGGAATTTAAACGCTAGAGTATGGCCGAAGCTGGTGTCCCTCGATTCCTATTCCTCCTAGAAGTCTCGGGCCATGGCGTTCTGCTCACCGAGCTGCCAAATAATCTGAACTCTATCCTAGGATTTCTGACATCACGCCCATGCCTCAGCTGAATCCATCCTCGGTCTAGAACAGAATCCTGCAAGCGAACGAATGGAAAATCGCCACCTGCTCTCTATGTTTAAGACTGCTGTTGATGTTTTGTTACGTTCTTCCGTTTTACAACACAAATCGCTGACTTTCTCTCCATCTGGGGTGCTGCGGATATGTACATCCGATACCCTACCAATACAAGTGATCTCTGGGTTCTAATTTACGCAGGTGAATATATTCTTATCGAAAATCCTGATTGTTAACACATTTACGCATGGGAAGGGCATATAAAAGTTGATCTGTGTAAACAGATATCCTCAGCGCTCGTCCCACGTCTCACTATTGATACCTACGCGCTGGTCGCTCAGTCAAGAAAATCTCTCTACTGCTAAACCTTGTTATTCTATTCAGCATCAACAAGTTCCGGCGACGCACTTCGATTCAAAATGCTATTTAATGCCCTTGCAATTCTTCTATTATCTATCTCTGCTCTCCTTACATTCGGAGCAGCTGCATCGGCAGGACTCGGAGGAGGCTCCTCACTCGGGGTTCTTACTGTACGTCTTTCGACCCATAAGCCATTTGGAGTTTCCCCGACTGTAAATAACTTGTTATATCTCGCAGCGTCGAGGTCAGAAACCAACCAGGGTTCAGTGCGGCTTCGGCGGCGTATGTGCCACAGGTCATACGTGCGACACAAGCACTAACACGTGTGTGAGTAACACGCCACGCCGCTCGTTATACAAGAGGGTCCTGCGCACTCTCCTAGAGGTCCGTTTTCATCCCTTTACGAGCGCCAGTTCGCCTGAACTCCTCTCATATTTCTGGTCTGCACATGTATCCCACAGCGGCGAGACGAAGTCCAGGGCTACTATCGCGTGGACGCCGAGTGCATGCCCCACACGAAATGTCCATTAGGCAGATGCATCGTGTCGTCTCGCCATTAGTCCTCAAGAAAAGCTTGCGGTTCTCCCTGTAGGTTCGTTTTCACCTGCGTGCTATAAGACTAAGTTTATTCCAACTTGCCTTGACGTTTTCCTACCTCTATTTACTTATCTCAGTGACGCGAACGATCGAATTTTTCTTGCATTGAACAACCTTCTTCCCAACTTTGCATTTTTTTTTCCCCCCGGTGACAATGGGCTAAACCGAGCACAGAAAGTTCTTGAAAGAAATCGGACCCGGTAGTAGTAATTTTGGATCCGTTTATTCGTGTTTAGACACCGATAACCTATGTAATAATTGCAAATAGACCCCACCAAGAAACATTCTTCGTAGAAAATAGGGGGAGAAACCTTATTTTTTGACGATATAAGTGTTGAGATCCTGTGTGCGAACTAGCCCTTGGCTCTGAATTCTCTCGTCTCTCCCGTGAGTGTTTGTTGCACATGCTTGTTTAGCGTGAAAAATAGGACAGCTCTTGTGAGCAAGTAAGAGTCTTCTCTCACGGAATTCTACATGAAGCCAGTGTGATTTCTGACCGGCTATTAAGTTTTATACTTTCCAAGAGGATAGTAAGCTGCATAGGTCCTCGCTTCTGAGGTATGTGCGCAAAGTCTTTGATGTTACTGAAAACCTGGCGGGGTAATTTTACGTCTGTCAACTTTTTCCACCTTCCATTGACAACGCCGGAAAATGGCGGATCAATTTCTCATAGAAAGGCTCCTCCATAAAGAATACGAGCTTGAAGGTCCCGCGTCCATGTGTCGGTTAATTTCTATTTTAGAAATCGAAGCAAGCAAAATGTAGACACTGTATGCGAAGATGGTTTTCGGCAAGACGTTCACCGTCCTGCGGGCCAATAGGATTCGAAAATGTCTTAGAAACGGTGAGTTTTGCTTCCAAAAATGCTTCTTGGCACAGACGGTATCTTTACCATATTCGATGGTCCACACTAATAGTACCCACAACAGGCTGTAGAATGGAGCATATAAACCCGAGAACATCGCTTCTTTTGATTTCCCTGGATATCTACTACGTGCAATGAAGGGAGTATTCACACTGTCGATATGCCTCTTCTTCACTCTTGGATTCTCTATCATTACAGAGTCGTCTGGAAGGCCAATCCTTGCCGTGGTAAGCTCTCTTGATTTCTAATATTGAGACTTCTACTGAAATGGTTTTTGATTTATTTTCAGATCAGCGCTACTAACTCAGTAGCAGCAACCGCAGTGATTTCTCCTGTAGAGCCACATCCTTTCGAAGCTATCGAATTCATCGAACCAAACAGAGATGTATTCTTGAAAGAAATTAAAGGCACAAAGTAGCAGAGCTAAATTTTATTGATGCTCTCATTTATAACATCTTCTTTTGACTAGGATTTGAAGTCCCGCTGCATGAAACCTGAAGCTGGCCTGTCAACGACAGTTTCAATGAACATGGAGGCTGGGTGTTGGTACTACTACAATTTGACTACGATTTGTTATCGCACAGCGTTCTTTCATTATATTTTTTTCATGGAAGTGCATTATGATTGGTGTTCATTACATTTTGTTATTATCCGTATCTACAGATATTGTGAAGTAGGTGCGATTTTTTTTGTTTATGCATTTCACAATGTACATTGCAATCATAATCTAGCTATGATCTAAATTTAGACAAGGGATAGATATTCCACGCACCAAATTCTTTGTCGGAACCGGGAAGGTACCCGTAACCCGACTCGGAAGTGCCCTGTTGGAAATACGAGCTTGACGCCTGTCCCACTGGAAGTCCGGCTGACGTCGGACCGTTACAGGTCGTATTGGTAT
>JASFDH010001282.1:0-15811 GCA_036937195.1 Nidularia pulvinata
TGGCTGCGCAATGAAGTGATTTGGTTTTGTGCAAGTGCAGGACTACATTATAACAGTTTGGGTAGAAGATGGAGAGGAGAAGGAGTGAAGGGGAGAGGTGAAGCATGTATTGGTGCTGGAGAGCTGTTGAAGGGGGTGAAATTAGATGTGGAGGAAGAGAATTAAAGGAGGGAGTATTTGTCCTTTTTCTTGCTTTTATTTATTCAGTGTTCAATCTTCTCTTCCATTTGTTTTATTTTGCTTAACACTATTTGTTTTCTCATCATTGTCAATCCATACTTAAGTATTCTCTTCCCTCTCATCTTCACCATACAAAGCATCTTCTACTACCCACACTTGTATAGAGAAGTGCACAGGTTAGGCGTACCTGTACAGGTCGCGGGTACGGGTCGCGGGTACAGGTATGTGTAGGTATGGGCACAGGGATGGATTTCTCTAACTGCAAACTTCAAAATAAGCTTAAAAAAAACGTCTAAAACAGTTCAGAAATGATAGTTATGGCTAAAACGGCTCTACATATTGTTTTAGCCATATCTCGCTCATTTCCAGACCGATTTTGCTGTTCTTGGGCTCTTTCTGACTGAAATGACCGCGGGTATACGGGTAAATTGCTTCACAGGTACGGTAGATGCCGAGATACTCGTGGGTCACCTGTGCCACAACTTAACTGTGTATCGTGTTTTCCCTTGCACCCATCACCTCCCCTTACCTGTATGCTATGTAATATGTGTTGTGCATTCTCTTTACCATATCTGATAGGCCCTAGATGCGACTGCTTCTTGGGCAAATACCTACATATTTTACTTATATCTGTGCTATATTTCTAATAAGTACATACAATTTCTTATTGACATACATATGCATAATAAATTTATAACGTACCTTATCTCTATCTAGACATGCATGGTGGCATCTATTTGTCTGATTAGACTACAGTACTGACAAGGAATATTCGGGTATGCAAACATCATATTGTGTTAGCCACAGAGGAGAAATTCTGGATGTTGTTGTCATTTCAAAGTAATTCCAAGGTCGCCAGAGGTGATAGCAACCTGGGGTTTAGGAAAACTTTCGAACTTGAAGCAGGGGGAAGATCCCTTTTCTGTGACATATATTATTAGCATTCAACCTTCAGCGATCAATATGGAACTAAAAAAAGCAAATCCCAGTATACAGCATGATTCCCAAAGCTCTTATAACACCCGAACCTCTGATATTGATGGTTAGCTCATGATATTTGTACCGAATAGTTTTGTTTCCTTGGTAAGACTTGATATTGGCATGATATCTTACAGATGCCAACTTCTGATATTAGAAAAAATTTACACCCTGATATAAGTAGACAAAAGCTATCGGTCAATCATGGGCAAGTCTTATCAAACTTTCGTGATATGTTTAACCAGAGCCAAATACTAATACATGACGCCTTCTAGTAAAGTGGGAAATCGATCTAGAAAATTTTTCATTTACTATCTCCGCACCTTGGGAATGAAAACTAATCCATACGCCATATACAGAAGTTGCTGCGTTGGATGATCTGTGGAGGTCATGGAACCTGTGTTTGATATCATTTTATTGGAATAAGCAAACCCCGTGACATCCTAAATGCGACACGCTCCCATCAATCATTAACAGCACAGCGCGCTCGTGGAAGGAAATCATGCTTGAATAGCCAGCCATCGGGATGGACACAGCAATATATACATAGTATATATGCCTCACCGCCAAATGCCGAAATCCTGAAAACGTCCACAATCTGACCTGCTGATACGTTGAGGTGACAATGTTTTTCACTAATATCCACCTCAGGATCTATGTGTTGCGGGCCATCTTAATTTTGAACACCTTCTACGCTATATCGAGTGATACGGTTGTCTTCCACTCGGAGGTGGAGCTGGGCATTAAATGCGGCACGATCATACACCACACTTTGTCGTGAGCGAACTCTATGTTCTCCATATTGGATATCTTATTCACTGTGTTCTTGAACATTCCAACAATACAGTTTATTTCATCTTAGATACTTTTTGGGGGTTTACGATCTTGTTCTTATTTTGTCAGAAACCGCAGGTGGGAAGCAATCGACTGTCATAACGTCTTAAAATTTGCTTATTTCTAGCAACTTGCTAGCGTGGTCCTTCATATGCATTAGAAATTTCAGTTTGTTCCTCACTCTCGAGCAACGCACTAATATTCAAACAATGTCGACATTCCTCTTGTGCATGCTTCAAATATCGCTATCGTTGAGCTGCATGTTCCGCATCTCGGATTACATAAAAAGATGTGGGAGGGCACTCCTCCAACCATTTGACCTCCTGTCGGGTTGCAGTGGACAACCTCGCCGGTTATCGTGGCATGAAATCTTGTTAGGTAGATCTATTTGGCGATCTCCGTCGAGGTGATAAATTTATGTAGCAATCATGTCTTTATTTCACTAATAAAGTTTGCTCAGAGAATCAAAACGAATCAAAATATTTCGAGGAATTGTAGCCTTATTTTGCTTCCTCGGGCTGCTCATAGTGTCAATGCTATCAATTATTGTATATCCGCTCTCTAGATCTATGGCTCAACATGTTCAGGAGTTTCGCGGAGATTACGGGCATTTTGAGAACGGGATTTTTCGCGGGGATTATCCGCCTTTTCTGAACGGGAGTTTTAACATTGTCGCCGTGAGCACATAGCAGCTTGAACGATGGCCATTTTGAATATCAATTAATTTCTTTGTGCAGGTGTATGAAAATAATGCAGGCAATTTGTCTCAAATCACGCCTTCCTTCAATGTCACAACCCTGTTTAACTCTGATGTTACATGTGCGCCTATACATTTGCTCAGATAATACGTAAGCTAAGGTCTTTCTAAGCAGATGACTGGAAAAGCGCTTCACTTTGCAAACTTGGAGAACCAACTACCATTTCTGATACAATTCGCCTTGAAATGGGTTGCGAGTGCCCGTATTTCGTTGGAAATAATATCATAATCGCAGTTGACTCCTTGCTTGTAACGATTGATTTTTCTATACTACAATCGACAACTCCGCCAGCTCCGGTAGTCATATTTATAGGACAGAGCAACGTCACTCAAGATATCGTGAAATATGCGCAGCCGGTATCTCTTCTCCCAAACTCACATCTCTTTGGTATTGCGATTCCCAAAATGAGGTGGCTCAATACCAATACTGCCTTGGCTGAGATCGGCGCTCCGAGCGTGAGTAATTCAGTCTCGAGTTGTGCTGGAAGGAATAAAATTTTCTGATCATCGATGTAGTCATTAAATGCAATCGTTGCTTACAATATTGTCTCATTAGTTCCAGATCCTACGCCTTTATCAGGGGACTTCACAAATAAAGGCAGTCTTCGTATTTTATTGAATGCCCTGAAATACACACAATATGAGATCCCGATTATCCAAGACGCCAGCAGCAATTCAGTAATGAGTGGCATTGCCGCTGTTGGAGGTGTTTGGACTTTCGTAAATGGTGCATTTGCTATCGTCTTTGGAAGTAGCCTCCTATTAATCTTATTCGGTAAGTATTGTCTTACTATCAAACGGAAAAACCATTAAGCTTCTCTACGTGTATGTAGGGATTAAACCCCTTTCTGTCTTCGGTCTCGTTCATATATTCCGGAGAGATCGCATGCGTCAAGTCTGGCAAGAAGAATATCCTCTTCTTGCACAGGAAACAAATGCGACGGCCAGCCATAAAGGACTTTTATCATTTCTCAGTGATCGTCTCCTCGATCTGCAGCTATTTGTACAGAAAGACGTTGAGAATGGCCCTAGTACCGACGAGGTTCAGATATTACAGGATAATTCCCAGGAAGAATCAGCTTCAAGAGATTTTCATGAAGCAACAGGGGATGTTATCGACATCTCACGTACATTATCTCGTCAAAGTTCTATAACAAACGAACTTGATGTGGAGACAGAAAATCGCGAAGATGTGCCCTTGACTAAGTATGCAGTTCGTCATCCCCTGCTGTAGCTTAGTATCTACCAAGTATCTACATAGCCAACTCGCCTGTACGTGTCAGCCAGGCACGTTCGCCTCCTGGGCGCGGACCCACATTTACTCGTATCTATACTGTATTTCTACTACACTCTAAATAGAGAACTTATATGTAGTAAAACACCGGCGATTCTTAGCGTGAGTTATAATAAATTTCTCCGTTATCTTATTTCTATCTCTCCGTCCGTCGAAGACATGTCATCTAAGCTCTTCAAGCCTTGGCCGATGGCCATGTCTCCAGCATGAGCTCAGGCCTTGGTCAGATCAGGTCCTATCACCTAGCAGCTTGCCGTGTACCATCGCCAGGTGCTCGCCACATCCTCTCCTCTTGGCGTCCTCATTGCCTAGGCGCTGGTCACATCCCCCGCGCCCTGCTCACCCAAGAAGTACTCTGGCAGCACTTACGCCAGCTTCTTTCGGTCCTCCGGCTTCTGCTGCACGCTGCGCGGCATAATGCTGAACTTCATTGTCCCTACCTCCTCCAGGAACACTGACGCATCGTCACCAGTGATCGCCGTGTGCAGGTCGTCGAGGATGGTGGCGGCGACGAGGCGTGACGTGTCCGCATTCGCCTTGAGGGTCTTGAACACCCCCGCGGCGGTGACAGCCTCGGCTTGTGGCCGCCAGGAATCGTAGTCCGTCGCGGTGGCGATGAGGGCGTAGCTATAGGTAGAGGGTTAGATGAGATGGGGAAGGGAAGAGAGGAGGGAGAAACGTACCTGAGCTCTGCTTCACGCGCGAGCTTCGCCTCGGGGAGCACACTCATGTTAATCAGGTCGCCGCCCCACTGGCGATACATCACGCTCTCCGCCCTCGTCGAGAATTCCGGGCCCTCCATGCACACGATCGTCTTTCCCGTATGTAACTTCACGCCCCTCCCCTCCTTCTCCAGCGCCCTCCTCACCCGCTCCTCCAGCCAGCTCACAAACTTCCCGCTAAACGGGCCTCCGAACATCGCGTGCGCAACGAGGTTCGTGCCCTCGAAGAAAGAGACGGGGCGGATGCCCTTCGTGCGGTCGATGATTTGGGAAGGAAGGGCGAATGAACCCGGGGCGATCGCTTCGCGCAGGGAACCGACAGCGGAGAAAGCGACGATGGTGCGCACGCCGAGGGACTTGAGTGCGGCGATATTAGTACGCGCGGGGACAGTGGAGGGGTGGACAGTATGCCCTGTACCGTGCCGCGCGAGGAAGGCGACGTGTTTTCCAGAGGGGAGGGCGGCAATGGTAATGGGCGAGCTAGGGAAACCCTAAGGTGTATCGGGGTTGACATGCTTCCTGCATTTGGAGAACATGGTCAGATGTACATCACGTGCGGGCCAGGGAGAACCCAAAACCACATTCGCGAAGCACACAACACCGACACCAACATAATCGACACCCCCGACAAACCACACTCCCAATTCCGCTGAGACGGCTACCAGTTCCACAAAAACAAGCTTCCATGGAAGCACCCGCCATTACACAATCCACCACGACACGAGATATAACAACTCGGAACCAACATCTACACCACAACCATTCGATCACGACCAGTATAGAATTAAAATAAAGTTTACAAGGCCTTTCGGAACTACCAGGGGCCACCGCATCTTAGTAGATAGCGTACTTGCTGCGGGATATAAATGCAGAATTTTTTTTAAAAAAAATGTACATCACGTGGATAGAGTGGCCTCCACTCACGCAAAAGTTAGGTTATCAAGGTGGTACAGTCCACTTCCACCAATGACTCCGATAAGTACTGCAGGGTTTCAGCATTAGGCTACCTCATTCACATTACATAGCAGAGGAGCAACACATCTTTCTCATCGGCCATTTTTCCAAGGGGTATGAAGCCTCTATTAAGCACCGCTTGCAGTGCCAGGAAGTATGGAGGTTAAGAAGGAACCGCAAAAAATGTTTATAGCTATGATAATCGGCATCCATCGTTGATCGATCAAGTATTTTTTTTGATCTGGGCGCACGTTCTCGCCGTTGTTCTCCAAGAGCATCTTACAGTAAGCATTGCATGGCTTCGCCATTAGGAGGAACGTTGCTAACAAGGATCTTCGAAATTTGATAGAGAATCCAGCGGTACCAGAGGGTTGGGTGGATGGCAAAATGTGGATTGCTCTCAAGCACGCTGCTACTGCTTCCGTGGACGACCGGCTGACAAATCCAGGTACACTATCTCTATCTAATCTGTTTCGGAAAACCTTCGAACTTGAAGCAGGGGGAAGATCCCTTTTCTGTGAAATATATTTTTAGCATTTAACCTTCAACAATCAATATGGAACTAAAAAAGCAAATATCATGATTCCCAAACTCTTATAACACCTGAACCTCTGATATTGATGGTTAGCTTAACATATTTGTACCGAATAGCTTTGTTTCCTTGGTAAGACTTAATATTGGCATGATATCTTAAAGATGCCAACTTCTGATATTAGAAAAAATTTACACCCTTATATAAGTAGACAAAAGCTATCGGTCAGTCATGGGCAAGTCTTATCAAACTTCCGTGATATGTTTAACTCAGAGCCAAATACATGACGCCTTCTAGTGAAGTGGGAAATCGATCTAGAAAATTTGTCACACAGTCTCCGCACCTTGGGAATGAAAACTAATCCATACGCCCTATACAGAAGTTACTGCGTTGGATAAATTGTCGAGGTTATAAAACCTATGTTTGATATCTTTCTGTTGGAATAAGCAAACCTCGTGACATCCTAAATGCGACACGCCCCCATCAATCATTAACAGCACAGCGCGCTCGTGGAAGGAAATCATGCTTAAATAGCCAGCCATCGGGATGGACACAGCAATGTGTATATATCATATATGCCTCACCGCCAAATGTCGAAATCCTGAAAACGTCCACAATCTGACCCGCTGATATCTCGAGGTGACAATGTTTTTCACTAATATCCACCTCAGGATCTATGTGTTGCGAGCCATCTTAATTTTGAACACCTCCTACACTGCCGTTACTTTTATATCGGGTGACGGGACTGTCTTCCAGCCGGCGGTGGAGCTGGGCATTGGATGCGGCACGATCATCCACCACACTTTGTCGTGAGCGAACTCTATTTTATCTATATTGGATATCTTATTCAATGTGTTCTTGAACATTCCCCGACCAACAATACAGTTTACTTCATCTTAGATACTTTTTGGGGATTTACGATCTTGTTCTTATTTTGCCAGAAACCGCAGGTGGGAGGCAATTAATTGTCATAACGTCTGAAAATTCGCTTACGTCTAGCCACTTGCTAGTGTGGTCCTTCATATGGATTAGAAATCTTTATTACTTCAACGATTTAGGTAAAGGCTCTAATATTCAAACAATGTCGACATTCCTCTCGTGCATGCTTCAGATATCGCTATCGTTGAGCTGCATGTTCCGCATCTCGGCTTACATAAACACATGTGGGAGAGAACTCTTCCAACCCTTTGACCTTCTGTCGGGTTGCAGTGGACAACCTCGCCGGTTATCGTGGCATGTCATCTTGTTAGGTAGATCTATTTGGCGATCTCCTTCGAGGTGATAAATTTATGTAGCAATCATGTTTTTATTTCATTAATAAAGTTTGCTCAGAGAATCAAAACGAATCAAAATATTTCGAGCAATTGCGGCCGTATTTTGCTTTCTCGGACTGCTCATAGTTTCAATGCTATCAATTATTGTATATCCGCTCTCTGGACCTGTGGCCCAATATGTTCAGGAATTTCGCGGGGATTATGTGCCTGATCCGGACTGGAGTTTTAACATTGTCGCAGTGAGCATATACCAGCTTGAACGATGGCCACTCTTAATATCAATTAATTTCTTTGTGCAGGTGTATAACATTAATGGAGGCAATTTGTCTCAAATCACGCCTTCCTTCAATGTCACAGCTCTGTTTGACCCTGTTATTTCCCTTAAACGTGCGCCTATACATTTACTCAGAAGGCTAATACATAATCTAAGGTCTTTCTTAGCGGAGGCATTAAAAAGCACTCTATTATGCGAACTATCACCTCTCACTGGTGATGTCAATCGTCTTGAAATAGGTCGTCGGTGCCCATATAGTTTTATAGATAATGATACCATTTCAACAGTTGACTCCTTGCTTGTAACGATTGATTTTTCTCTACTACAATCGACAACTTCGCCAGCTCCGGTGGTCATATATGTAGGACAGGGCAATGACACTCAAGATATCGTGAAATATGCGCAGCCGGTGTTACTTCTCCCAAACTCGCATCTCTTTGGTATTGCGGCTCCCAAAATGAGGTGGCTCAATACCAATGCTGCCTTGGCTGAGATCGGCGCTCCCAGCGTGAGTAATTCAGTCTCAAATTGTGCTGGAAGGAATAAAATGTCTGATCATGGACACAGCCATTAAAAAAAGTCTTTGCCTACGATTTTGTTTCATTAGTTACAGATCCGACACCTTTACGAGGGGGCCTCACAAATAAAAGCAGTCTTCGTATTTTAATGAATGCCTTGAAAGAGACCCAGTATGAGGTCCCGATTGTCCAAGACGCCAGCAGCAATTCTGTAATGAGTGGCATTGCCGCTGTTGGAGGTGTTTGGACTTTCGTAAATGGTGCATTTGCTATCGTCTTCGGAAGTAGCCTCCTATTAATCTTATTCGGTAAGTATTGTCTTACTATCAAACGGAAAAATCATTAATCTTTTCTATGTGTATGTAGGGATTAAACCCCTTTCTGTCTTCGGTCTCGTTCATATATTCCGGAGAGATCGCATGCGTCAAGTCTGGCAAGAAGAATATCCTCTTCTTGCACAGGAAACAAATGCGACGGCCAGCCATAAAGGACTTTTATCATTTCTCAGTGATCGTCTTCTCGACCTACAACCATTTGTACAGAAAGACGTTGAGGAAGGCCCTAATACCGACGAGGGTCAGATATTACAAGATAATTCTCAGGAAGGATCAGCTTCAGGAAATTTTCATGAAGCAACAGGTGATGTTATCGACATCTCACGTACATTATCTCGTCAAAGTTCTATAACAAACGAACTTGATGTGGAGATGGAAAATCGCGAGGATGTGCCCTTGACTGAGTATGCAGTTCGTCATCCCCTGCTGTAGCTTAGTATCTACCAAGTATCTACGTAGCCAACTCGCCTGTAGGTGTCAACTAGGCACGTTCGCTTCTTTGGCGCGGACCCACATTTACTTATATGTGTACTGTATTTCAACTACATATTAAATAGAGAAATTATATGTAGTAAAACATCGCCAATTCTTTACGCGTTATAATAAATTTCTCCGTTATCTTATCTCTATCTCTCCGTCCGTGTAAGACATGCCATCTATGTTCTTCATGTCCTAGCCGATGGCCACGTCTTCAGCTTGAGCTCAGGCCTTGGTCAGATCACGTCCCATTGCCTAGCAGCTTGCCGTGTACCATCTCCAGGTGCTCGCCACGTCCTCTCCTCTCGGCATCCCCGTTGCCTAGGCGCTGGTCACATCCCCCGCACCCTCTTCACCCAAGAAGTACTCTGGCAGCACGTACGCCAGCTTCTTTCGGTCCTCCGGCTTCTGCTGCACGCTACGCGGTATGATGCTGAACTTCATCGTCTCTACCTCCTCCAGGAACACTGACGCATCGTCGCCCGTAATTGCCGTGTGCAGGTCATCGAGGATGGTGGCGGCGACGAGGCGCGACGTGTCCGCATTCGCCTTGAGGGTCTTGAACACCCCGGCGGCGGTGACAGCCTCGGCTTGTGGCCGCCAGGAGTCGTAGTCCGTTGCGGTGGGGATGAGGGTGTAGCTATAGGTAGAGGGTTAGATTAGATGGGGAAGGGAAGAGAAGAGGGAGAAACGTACCTGAGCTCTGCCTCACGCGCGAGCTTAGCCTCGGGGAGCACACTCATGTTGATCAGGTCGCCGCCCCACTGGCGATACTTCACGCTCTCTGCCCTGGTCGAGAACTGCGGGCCTTCCATGCACACGATCGTCTTTCCCGTATATAGCTTCACGCCCCTCCCCTCCTTCTCCAGTGCCCCCCTCACCCGCTCCTCCAGCCAGCTCACAAACTTCCCGCTAAACGGGTCCCCGAACATCGCGTGCGCAACGACGCTCGTGCCCTCGAAGAAAGAGGCGGGGCGGATGCCCTTCGTGCGGTCGATGATTTGGGAAGGAAGGGCGAAGGAACCCGGGGCGATCTCTTCGCGCAGGGAACCGACAGCGGAGAAAGCGACGATGGCGCGCACGCCGAGAGCCTTGAGCGCGGCGATATTGGCGCGCGCGGGGACTGTGGATGGGTGGATAGTGTGCCCTGTACCATGCCGTGCGAGGAAGGCGACGTATTTGCCAGAGGGGAGGGCGGCGATGGTGATGGGCGAGCTAGGGAAACCCCAAGGCGTTTCGGGGTTGACATGCTTCCTGCATTTGAAGAACATGGTCAGATATACATCAGGTGCATATAGTGACCCTCACTCACACAAACGTTAGGTTATCGAGGTGGTATAGTCCACTTCCGCCAATGACTCCAATAAGTACTGGGCGTTTTCACCGTTAGGCTACCTCATCCACATTATATGTCAGAGGAGCAACGTACCTTTCTGGTCGACCATTTTTCCAAGGGGTATGAAACGTCTACGAAGCACCACTCGCAGCGCCAGGAAGTATGGAGGTTAAGAAGGAGCTGCAAAAGCTGTTTATAGCTATGATAATCGACATCCATCGCTGATCGATCAAGTATTTTTTTGGTCTGGGCGCACGTTCTCGCTGGTTGTTTTCCAAGAGCTTCTGGGGAAGACTTATAGTAAGCATTCCACGGCTTCGCCATTGGGAGGAACGTTTCTAGCAAGGGCCTTCAGGATTTGATAGAGGATCCAGCGATACTAGACGGATGGGGTTGGGTGGCAAGTGGGATTGCTCTCGAGCGCGCTGCCGCTGCTTCCGTGCACAAATCCAAGTACACTATCTCTATCTAATCTTTAATCTAGCCGCCTGCACTGCCACATTGGCTTAGTTTCGCCTCAGGTCGCCGTGTGACTGGTCAGTTGGTTTGTCCGCCGTGTATGCACCCTCCATTTCGAATTACTTCCTTCAAAGCCCCCGCACACTCCATTTACTGGCATGTACCCAAATTTTCATCATGAGAACCCAGAAAGTACCAATTCAGAGGAGAGCACTGATAAGACGTCACCTTCCAGCTATGCACACTATCGATAATTCGACTGTCTTTTACTCACCCTTGCATATACATATATATTGGTCATTTTTACGGATAATAAGTAAGCTAATTACTCACAACTTTAAAAAGCTGGGAATTCACGCCCGTTCAGAAGTTGATCTAATAATGCTAACAGCTAATTTCTCTCAATTAAGCATCATCATTCATGAATTAGGAACGGCTCGAAAATGCCTCCAAAAGTAGCAAGCAAACTGAGCGATCAATTGAACTTTGCAATGTATAAATCGATCCACATAGCCTAAATTCGAAGATTTACCTGGTAAGGATGAACATTCTAAATAGCATGCACAAAAAATATTATTTAAGAGAGAAAAATTGAATCCTTAAGAGGCTGGCTGTGTCGAAAATTAGTCCGAGACTTTACATCGCGTGAGTTGAGTTGTGGCAACACTGGCTTGGATTATCCTTTTCTTTGATCCAAAGAGACATGGTAAATATAGGACTTATGCTCTGACAAGCTATCACACAAGGCTGATAATGTTCGCTTATGTAGATATACAGAAAGATCTTGAAGAAAACATTATTTTCCGCGGTTCTTGGGTTATAGAGTTGTGTGAACAATAGAACTTAAGACATGGATATAATATAGTAGTAGGCTATTGCTGACGTTGGGGTGTAGATCTAATGTCAAGGTAATGAATGCTAGTACTTGAACTTGATGGTTTATCCATCGAGATGATGGGCTATGACCTATAAAAAAAAAAATTCTTCTCGAACCGAGGAAAAGGCTGATGTCGTCCGAAGGGGAACCGATGACAGCCATCGCTCATTTCAGACATGGTCCCTATGGTGTCAATGATGCCGGTCGCTCCTTGGATCCTCCGCTGAGGGCGCTGTTTTGATGCGATATCTGTAGTCTGAAGTGCATGCAGAAATGAAATCAATAAATGTGCATGTAGAACGCCATAACCCAGTACTGACCCACAATGGCATGCACTAATCCGTTAATGTCTCGCTTCCTTGGTACAAGTATGTTCAGTAGAACCTGTGGGTCAGTCTGACTACTATCCTGGTAAGTCGCTTTTTGTATTTTTGGCTCTGGTGTTTTCGAAGGTAAATGTTGCATACATTCAGTATCCAAATCGACGGGGTTGGATGTTTATCCAGCATACTGTGGAATACCAGCTTGACTCTCGGGATGACTAATATGCTTACTGACTTGTGCTCTATGAATTACTCATTATATTGCTTGTATATACTAAGAGTATCCAGAAATATGTATTCTATAGTATAAAAGAGCTCGTTAGGAGTCTCTTGGGATACTAAGTATTTTTTTCTATTTACTGCACAACCTTGATTTACAACAGATGGTTGTATACACAGCCCAAGTGCAATCATTGTCAACACAGTGGTGGGTAGCAATACAAAGATTTCTTCCTCCATGAATGGTTGCCCAACATTGCCTACATATCCTATATTGCAAAGCTGTGTAGAGTGTATATGCATCAATCAAGTCAAAGCCCTATCAAGATAACGCCTTCCCATAAGCCTTATAATAGTTGGTCCTAAATCACTGCTTCTTTCGTGTAGCCTAGTTTCTATGGCAAGCTTCAACTCTTGTTATAAGATTTCCTACCTAGGTCCACTTCTGAGATTAGAACATATTTAAATCCTAGGGGTACTAGAACGAAGTTATTCAAGTAAGCTCCTGTCAAACTTTCTATTTTAATTCGAATTTCAAGCTAAAAACTAACACATCTCAACTGCGCTTTTTATAGTAGGGACCAGGTTAAGGCTCTTGAATTTTTTCCCCCATAAACCACTGCCAACTGTGCCATAAAAATCAGGATTTTAGCTCGGTTAAACCCTGTATTATCTTTAGAATTTGGAATGTTCCTATGCATTTCCAAAGCCACGATACCTGTTCCAAGATCAACAACTTTGGATCAAGGATAATTATAATCATGCACTGGAATGGATACGCACCACAAGACAGCCTGTTGTCAAGATGGATACATTGGGGGGTGATACATAGACTATAAGTATACCTCCAATCTTCAACTGTTGATGTCCTCCAACAGAACTTT
The DNA here is from genome assembly GCA_036937195.1 of Nidularia pulvinata. NCBI lineage: Eukaryota > Fungi > Basidiomycota > Agaricomycetes > Agaricales > Nidulariaceae > Nidularia > Nidularia pulvinata. The sequence goes on from JASFDH010001282.1 coordinate 13,228, forward strand.
CTGCTGAGATCCAGTTGAAACCTAGTGGTGACAATGCTTTTTAGCACCCACATCAGGATCTATATGTTGCGAGTCACCCTAATTTCGAGCATCTTCTACCTTTCTGCTGGACCGTCACGGTTCAACATGGCTTTTGCAGGTCTTACAGCCATCCACCATATTTTGTGGAAAGTGATATATATATTGACTATATTGTATGCTTTTTTTTTAAATGAATATTATCCCAGTCGATATATAGCGCATTTTATCTTCCATACTTCTTGGCAGTTTTTGACAGTTTTCCCATTTTCGTGGAAACCGCAGATGAAAGCTAAATAGCTATCATAAGGTCCTGAAATTTGCTTAACACTTACGTTCGACAGCATGGCTAGTATTCTGCTTCTGGACCACTCCGAGTTCTTCAACGGGGAAATACACTCCAACAATCAGATAATGTCGACATTATTAGTCTTTATCCTCCAGATTTCAGTGCTTCTTGGCTTTAGTATACGCATTTCAAGTTATGTTGCAACCCGCAGTAAAGGGTGACTAAAGCCTTGCAATCTATTTTCTGGTTGCAGTGAACTTTTCTCACGTGAAATCTTGATAAGCAGATATATCAAAAAGTACAGTTTTATAATCTCCGATATAGCCCTTAAAATCAGTCATAGTGTATGATTTGGTTTCTCTGGTTCCAGATAATACACCATTGACTGGGAATTTCTCAAATAAGGGAAGTCTTCACGTACTATTAACTGCATTGAATGAGGTCGAGTATGAGATGTCGATTGTCCAAGATGTCAGCAGCAACTCAGTAATGAGTGGTATTGCCACAGTTGGAGGTGTTTGGACTTTCGTGAATGGTGCATTTGCTATCGTCTTTGGGAGCAGCCTATTGTTTATATTATTCGGTGAGTAATTTCTTATTATAAATGATAGAAAATAGTCTAAGCTTTGTTGGATTCATGTAGGCATTAAGCCTCTGTCTGTTTCAGGTCTCGTTGATATATTTTGACGAAATCGCATGCGTCAAGTCTAGCAAGAATAATATCCTGTTCTTGCACAGGAAACAAATGCAGCGGCAAGTCACGGAGGGCTTTTAGCATTTCTCGGTCATCGTCTCCTAGTTCTACAGCCTTTCATACAAAATGACATCGAAGAAGGTACTGGTATTGGTGGAGAGGGTCGAATGTCACCAGAAGTGTCACAAGAAAGATCTTCAAGTTCAAGTAATCTTCATGAAGCTGTAGATGATGTTAACGATATCTCACAGCAGCATTCTATAGCAGCAGAATTCATAGGGCCAGAAAATAGCGAGGATGTGCGGTCAACTAAAGATATTTTTTGTACTGCTCTATTATCACACTAGTCTCGTATGTAGCCTTGAACCAATGAGTTTAGTGTCTCGACCACATTTTGTTGATCTAAAGAGACATGGCAAACAATAGCGGATGTCCGCTCCGGTGACTATGACACAAGGCTCAGAGGTCACCAGCCTTAGTGCAGCCTATGGGAACAAATGTATCTAAGTCAGTGTAAGAACGGACTGAGGTGGTACGACGTCGAGTACAAGTCTTATATACGAAGTAAGTGAAACAACTATGAAGCAAGCTAAATAGCCAAGTGCGAGAACTATATAGCTTTAATGGTGAATACTATAATACGGCAATGAATGGAAATATATTTATATTATGTGTGTACCATAACAGCGCTATACACGCCACTATACCGGCAGTTTGTTACTTCGACATAGCCTGACAAATGTGATAATCGCTCGTTGGGTGACTGCTCAGGCCTTCAAATGCTGTGGCAGGGCAGCTTGCCCCCGCGGTCACGTGATTATGTTTATGCAACAACCATTGCATATTTCTCGGGCCTGGCGGTACGCTCTGTTAGAAACGGACATTGTAGATAGTCACTTAGATGCATATATACAGACTCATTCATTCCTTACATAATTTAAACTCAGTTACAAATTCGGACCATTACTTACCTATTGTGACACATAACACCTCAGTGTCGTTCTCCTGCTATGTCGTCACTGAGAACTCTTTTTTACTTTAGGTTATGGGCCCTGGGAACTGCTAAGTCACGCCACGTCACCGCCGCATTCGAAGTTCCACAACTTTGAGACTTTGGAGACACGACACATGCTGTGCATCCCAGATTTCGCAACGACATGACTGTACTGGGACTTCCTAGTACTGGTCTAGGCTACAACCTCGAGCGCTAGGTCTCTACACCTGCCACTTTGAGCGTTTTGCCCACTGTTGCACCTTTCCCCCTCTTCCTTGGCATCTGACATCGCGATTTTTCGTTCCCACGGTCCTATTTCGAGCATGCTCATCATTTTTGAGCTCCCACACTCCCTTTTTGACATCCCCTGCCTCTCTGCCACACTTCTGCCACCTCCGAAATCACCCTCTGCCAAACAACGTGGTCATGTGACCTTGTTTACACCGAAATTGCCACTCCTTCATTATGTCTACTACCACTTCGGATACTACCCATTCCTCTGACTAACGTCTTGTCAAGAAACTTACCCATGGGAATTATCATTCCTGGTCACTTCTTGCACAGGCTGAACTCATGAAGGCTGGTGTCT
>JASFDH010001283.1:0-15809 GCA_036937195.1 Nidularia pulvinata
TGAACGGCAACGGGAGCAGAAGAGAGTAACTCATACCGTCAGCAAGGAATGCCAGCTTCAAATTAACGTATGATGTGGCACCGTCTCGGTTAACTGCCTGTTCAGGGACATACTCCTGGGGTCTTTAGATCCGGACATGCTGTTCCCTTCTATTCCCATCCTCTCCCGCTTCTCCTATGCTTTCAGACGCGCCTAATCCCTCAATCCCCTATACTCTAAGTTCTCAGAATCACATTGACTATGTATATTGTGGCTCGGGATAAAGCCTATAACCATGTGGTTCCTCTCAAGTTATTCTATAAATAGCTGACATTAATGAATACTGCGATGTCATTGGAATGGTATGTGCAACATTCGGAGTCACTAAGGTAAGCGCGCCCCATATGAAGACCGTGCAATAATACATGTATTGGCACTGTCGATGTCTGGGAGTGGGGTGTGTCCCTAAGTGATAAGTGTGCGACGTCGTAAATAGAAAAGTTCCCGCCAATGACTTGGAGCTCTGAATTCAATTTGCCAATCCCTAAACTTTATACACAACTTAGTTCGATGCCATTAATCTGGCATTGTCGGAGTACCTACTTGCTGAAAATTAGTACTTTACATGTGTGTTCAAGATCACTTCAATATAAAACATCATTGCTGCACGATAAAAAATTGTATTGCATCTTTTGTGTATAAACTTGCTCTTTAGCTGCAAATGGTTTGTTTCTGAGCACTAAATAACGGTGCTGAATGCTGAGTTGCAGTAGTAGTAACATAACTGGCGCCCAATGAGCGGTGGGCGCCGGTCGCTGTAAATGGACAGTGGGGTGGGATGACATAACTAGGTACCCGGAAACCGAGAAAATATCCGGGGTAACCCTGCTGAGAGAATGGACAGACCAGTTATCAGATCGAATTGAAGCTGGCATTCCTCGCCGACGGTAAACTCATCTTATATAGTAATTGACGCGAGACGTTTCCTGAACCAGTAAAAGCCTAAAGTGAGTTGAGCTTAACTTTAAACCTCTTGTCTTTCTAGGGGCGGGGCAGAAGGCTCCGGATATAGTACATAAAGCAGAAAAAGGAAATCAAAATAGCCAGCCTAGGAGCGCAATCATCCGAATGAACACCCAGGGAGCCGAAGATTACCCTTTATCCTCTTTATCCACTGTTTGTAATATGGTAGATTAAGTTCTCCAAGTTTCGAGATGTGATAGCACATCAAATTGGTTTAACATGACCTTTCAGGCGCGAAGTATCAGTCAAACTTCAGACAGTCGCACAGCATAAGCCATACCTTGTGATGCCTCAAATAAAATCGACGGCTGTAGAGATTGCGAATGTTGAGAGTATTGATGCGATTGCAATCCACATGCTTGTTTAAGCTAGGTGCCGACCAGCCTCCAAGGGGCATATTCTATAACCCTGACCTGGGATGTAGACACTTCCTTGTCTAAGGAATGAACTGAATATGCTGACCAACAAACCCGAACTGAGAAATTAGAAGGGGTTCACGCGTCCCAGTGGCTTTGGAAGATATCTCTCCAGTATGAATGAGAATGATTTGGACTAAACAGCCTTACCAGTAGACATCCGCTTTAAATAGAAATGTTTGCGACAGCTCCCCACAACGTCTAAAGAGACTCACCTGGCGTTTGGTCTCGATCGAACCCTTCGGGATGAACATTCCGTTGTAAATATCGTCTTCTACTTAGCAACGAGGAAAGCTTAGTGGGAATCATCCCTATAAAATCCAACTAACCTCAGGCAAGCTGCAGAAGCATCTGAGTATCTTTTCCATTTTAGGCCCCTGACTTCAGAGACGTCAATACGCCAGGATTTGTGAAATACTTAGGTGTCCGAGTAGTGGAACAATTGTAGTGGTTCTAATCACTATGCCAGTTGAGGTTGGATGAGACGTGAAATGACTCCTGACTATGTCGTGGGACGCGGGTCGCTAACCGTGTCGCAAGGCTCATGACTCACATCTTCGTGTTGTCAAACGTCGCTTCCATCATAAAAGTGACAAAGCTTTGGCCAAGTGGAGTGTAACAATTGAAACTTGAGTTAGGAGCCTCTGTCTGCTATCAAAAGGACAGGAGCTTTCATGTTCAGATTAATGTTATGAACTTTCCATGGTTGGCCGCCATCTGTGGCATTTGGTAGTTTTAGTGAAACTCGGCCATATAGATAAATAGCATTTATAGGAAAGGGTGGCATGCTCCTATACGAAAGCATAACTAAGATACAAGCAAAGGAGGCATCAGGTGAAAAAGAGGTTATCAAAGAGAGAACAGTTGAGCTTGCTCAATCTTCACCCAACTAGTTCGCTTCTCTCTAGGAAGTAAAGGCAAATCGTGAGCTGCGCAAACTTAGGCGTAAGTGCATTGACAGTGACTAACTTTTTTGAAGGCGAAGGCAGCGCACCAAGAACGAGCTTGACCGTCTTAACCTCAAAGCCTCGGAAGTTGAGCTTAAGAGAAGCGCTACCGTCTTCACTAGTGCGCATGATGTTAAGCTCGTCGTCATCGTCCTCCAAGAGATTAGTAGTGAATGCCTTCACTACTGGGAGATGGCTGGAAATCCTCAATTGTGCTTGTGCATGCCCTCCGAAAGCTTCATACAACCTCAGGACAACAGTCGTGGTCGAGGTACTGGATTGATTCTCATAGTCCGCTGGTGAATCGAAGGTGTCATATTCGCCTCGCTTGATAGTCTCAAGGAAGACATTACGGGCACCTTCTACCTGGAAAGGTGCACGTAGGACAGACAACAGATCTTCACTGCCGCTCAGTATACAGCGCACTGTGATGAAAGAACGTTAAGGTAGATTCAAAAGGCTTTGTAGAGGCGCTTACCTCTCAGCGGAGAGTTGTACAGATAGCCAGCCATCGGTACGTCTGATTCCAGGAAATGTCCTTCATGGGGCATCACACCCCATGAGAAATGATGCTCCCCTATCAACATTATCAGATCGAAGAGTAACGTTGCAAAAGACGTCCCAGAGCACACATACCTTGATCTTGTTCAGCATCAGGCGCGGTGGCAGCACGAAGAAGAGAGATGCGAAGGACGTTGCCCTGGCAGGCGAAGCCGTATTTGGATTCCGACAGTATGGCCACGCCGTATCCGTACTCACTCAGGTCAGCATACTGGTGGCAATGTCAGTAGTCAGGCTACTCCACGAAAATGCAGCCACCATACCTTGTGACCGCATACTTCAAACTACACCAAATATTAGCGAACTGCTACAAAGAAAGAATGCAAGAACCCCTGACCTTAGCGATATCCCATGTCGTATTCTTGTGTGTAGGACGCTGAACGAACCCAAACTGGGTCTCGTACGTCGCGTTGTCATTATGAATGTTCAACGGAAGCTCAACTAAAACTATGTAAGAAATAAAAGCTTTGATGAGGTCGGAGTAAGCGCTTACACTTCAGGAACTCGTGTCGTTGATGCCAATCGACAACGGCCTCGAAGTTCAACATTGACCTGGAGTTCTCCTTGACTGTTGCTGCAAGGATCAAATGTTAACACTTAATCACATGATTAGTTAAATAGCACTTACATGTGACAGCATCAAGAGAGATCTATGCAAGAATAGCCCACATTAAGCTCTAACAATTAGAAGATAATATTGAATGCGGACCGTGACGTCAACAGTACTCTGCTCGTACTTTACTTGCGCTCTGACAGAGACGCGGAGTGGCCCTTGGACGACTACTGAGACGTTGGTAAATGACAAGGGAGTCGGTGTCTCCAAGTGATGGATCTCGACATCTGAAGATAAGCCGTAATGAGGTCTTGGTGCTGCCATTTTGGACCTAGAAAACTCACCCCAAGCATCCCAGTAGTTGGGCCGATCTTGGAAGATCACCAGTCCACCGGTGGAACCTTCAGGAATGAGCTCGCGGCTGCATTACAGCGATGAGGGTTATTTTATTAACATAATTACGGGGACTTACTTTAGTTTCACGTCGAGCAAGCTGCTGATTCGTCCTTTGGAAATGGTCATCTGGACGCTACCATTGCGGAGCACAAAGTGGTCAGAGCCATTGGAGTACACTACATCAGTTGTTAACGTAAATGATCACCACTAAGGAAAGACAATCGGACATACCAGATACAGGCATCAGCTTAGAATGAAGAGCGTTTGAGGGGGCCTGCAACAATCCTGGACTACCAGCGGGGGAATGCATGACGGCATATCCTTCCTTGCCATCATCGGATGCTTGTAGAACTTGGGACTTGAGGGCTGGGGGAGCGCCGGAAAGGGGGATTTTGACGACGTCCCAACGGGGGAAGGGAGTCGTGTTGAACCCGACGATCTTGCAAGAGCTACCAAGTCCCTTGAGCTTCGTCTTGCGAGTAAGCGGCACAGAGTTAGGGAAGAGGATCTCGAAGGCTTCGTCAAGAAGCGCTTCTCCATCCCTCTTCACCTCCGCGTACAGTCTCTCCGCGTCATCGTACACCATACCTCTGCCGAAAAAGTCAGTTCCGCCCGAGTGCAACATGGGGTATCAATATGACTCACATAGCAGAACCCGGAAGGACTGATGCATACCAGTCAGGAAACATACATAAGAACGTACGGGATAAACTCACCATCATGGACTACGAACAGCGTCAATCAGCATTATCGTGTACTACGAAGCGGCATAAACTTACATTGATTAAGAAGCACCTTCTCCCAGCACTCATCGATCTCCCCTTTGGGATAAACGTAGTCCTTCTTATGGAATCTGTACAATGATGCGAGCGATGCAACTATCTAGAAGAGCAGAGATATCACATTAGCACGGCGAAGAAGGGTAAATTGCAGTAGAACTTGCCTCGACATCGCGGAGAAGGATCTCAGAGTGGCGATTTCCCTTCTTGATCGATCCATGCGAGGTGTATGTACCTCTGTGAAACTGTAGCAGAAACGGGTCAAAGCCGGGCCACAGTAACGATGGCCATAACACTCACTTCAAGATAAAGCTCCCCATGCCTAATATGCATTTACTTAATCCTATTACTGACAAAATTTCACGAAAGCACACACCAATTCGGCAACTTCTTCCCCTGATCAGAAGTCTTCTCCAACTCCTCAAAGAACTCGTCGACGGAGTGGCCCATGTTGATGGGAGGCAGCTCGCGGTTGGTGTTGGTGACGGCGCGGATGCGGCGAAGCTGCGAGACGAATACATCAGACTTAGTCTAGAGCGCTACCGATAATACTAACATTTTCCAGCATCTTCGCTAAAGGTCCTCCACCACCATCACCATTTCCGAAGACCAGAAGAGAGGTATCGGATGATTCGAGGTTCTGTAGGCCCGGAATGGTTAGAATCTGCAGAATGTGAAAGATCACAGGTAGGAGTAGGAACCTTGTGGTTGGTTAGCCCCTTATTAACGTCTCCAACAGTAGCTTGGGCAGTGTAAGTGTCCACTGTATATGAAATGTCAGCCCATAGAGCAGAGAAATGAAATGAAAAGGTGATCAAACCTGGAGTCATGTGGCACAAAACTTGGGTCCCATCTATACCCACCCAGTTGAAGGTGGAATGAGGAAAGACGTTGCTGCAAAATACCGATCAGTAAGGCCGCGCAGCATTCAGACAGTAAAAACACACATGTTGTTCCTAACGAAAAGTGGCGTTCAGGATTAGCCCGTGCTCACGAACGAGAACACCTACCAAGAGAGCTTCTGCGTAAAGAAATACGACATCCCTTCACGATCCAATCAGCACCGCTCCTCATCCAACGAGACCAACAAAAACGCACCTGCACCCCTGATCAACTGCGGCAACGCCCCCGTCAGCCCAAACGAGTCCGGAAGCCACGCCGTATCGCAACGCTTCCCAAAGCGTGTCTCGAAGTACCGTTGGCCAAAGAGGAACTGGCGCACGAGCGCCTCCCCAGATGGCATGTTCGAATCGTTCTCCACCCACGAACCGCCGACGGTATGGAAGCGCCCGTCGAGGATCTTCTCTTTTACGCGCTCGAAGAGGGGTGGGTAGAGCTGTGGAGTAGACGGGTCAGGAGGTATAACGGGAGAGAAGGGAAAGGAAGGGCATACCTGCTCGAGCCACTTGTATTGCTGCGCGGAGCTGCAGGTGAAACGGTGCTCAGGATAGCGCTCCATGAGGTCCACCTGCGTTGACCAGGAGCGCGCGACCTTCTGCTGTGTGACACGGTACGGCCATAGCCAGGCAGTGTCGATGTGGCAACTACAAGCACACTGTGAGCGACAACGCAGGAAAGCAGTGAGCATACTTACTGTCCTAGATTAACAGAACAACATATCAGTATAGTATATCATAACGAGGGCATGCGATGCATACCAATACCCCAGACGTTCGCCTTCTTCGGGCCCTCGTTGTATACCTCGGCGCCTTTGGCCTCCCAGCCCTCGCCGAAGACCGATTCAGCAAGCTTCCGTGCCTGGCGAATGGCCGACGGATCGCCCTTGTTGAATACGTTCATGATCTCATTCGCAACGGTCAGAGCCTTGTTCTGCAGCCTAGAAAAGTAAAGGGTGGTGGTAAGTGGATGGACATGTTTGAGTGAATGGTGAAGCCACATACGGGGTATTTCCAGGAAGCGTATCGACCAGCTCTCGGAGGGTCTGGAAATCCCAGAGGAGGCCCCATGCATCCATGTTGGGGACGACGAGATCGGCAGAGTCGAGCGTGAAGTAGCGGTTCATCTACATTGCACGTCAGAACGAGAAGGGAGCACGATAGAGGAGAGCAACGTACGTCGGGGGGAGCGATGGTGTCTCCGTTCCACGGAACGCCAAACATGCCGTTACAGCTCGACTCGATGACGAATTCGTGAGTACCCTGCTCACGCGCCTCGGCGGGGATGATGTACTCGACGCGGCGGTCGCCACCATAGCCACCAGTGATACCTTGTCATGTTATCAGATGGCAAGGTACCCACGAGACAAAAGGCGCGAGTACCTTGCACAGGCACGCCGTCAGTAGTGTAAACCATAGCTTCGCAGCCAGGATCGAACTCGACTGGATACGAGCATTAGCAAAAGTAAATTGTAGCAAGGTTTGAACGCACACTGAACACGGTCATACTGCTGCCAGTATCCAGGAATTGTCAGAGAAACTTTCCACCAGTGATTTGTCTGTAGGGAGAGTATTAACAGGGAACACGTCATTCAGTTTAATTCTTACCCCTACAAAGACGTATTGGAGTTATATCAATACTGGAAGAGAAGATACACTTACATGATGGTCCGAAGGAGTCTCCCTAGCCAAATTGTAAAAGATTCAGTCCCTAATTACTTCTCAGTAATTCAAGATTACGCACCTTCTTGGCTGATTTGAACTTCTGTTTCATGGCTTCCTCGAACGTCGGTTTCGTCAACCCGGGTGCGCTCCATCTAGCAAAAAATTTATGAGTATTTCAAATCTATAATCCCACTTTCAGACTTACACTTTCAGTTTAATATGCTCAGTATTATCAACGCGGTGGGTGAATAGCACCGACGACAGGTTCATGCTGGAGTAGTGCCCGCCATTGAACGTCCCGAGCCTGTCTTTCGTAAGGTTCTTGATCCATTTCGCCCCAGCGCCGTAGTTGAGCTCCGGATATGGAGCGGTAGAGGAATGGTGCTGACAGCTCATCGTTGTGGAAGCGGGACGCTGTAAGGTCGTGGTCGCCGCGCGGTCGCTGGTTCAGCAACCGTGGGAATGTGGGGTACATACCCGATCAACGGCCCGACCTGGACCTGAGCAACGTACGCACACTCATCCAAATTCTAACTTTTAACTTCCTTTCCTCCTATTTCGCCTTCTTCAAAAACAAGTCTTATGTAAGAGGATCATCAGTTTTTTGAACTACTCAGCACGCGCTTATCCATAAATTATAGGGCAAATAGCACGAATAACAACCTTCGGATGTCCAATAAAGCGTATTTTGTTCTCTATGTTTCCTGAGGTAGATCTCTAGCAATGCCGTCGCCCTGCCTAAACAGCTGATGGTTTGCTTGTATCCCTTCGAGAAGTTGAATATACCGCTCACATGTCCGGATTCTGAACCGTCCTATAGGTTGAAAGACGCACGAAACTCGTCGTTCATAAATTTTCTCGACCTTTTACGGCTGAGAATGGGAAGGATGATGTCGAGGTGGTATTTATGGCTCTGTTGATTCATAACAGGCTGTAGAAGTTTGAGAGTAAGAAGCTCACAAGCATCGCTCTCGTGTGACGCCTCGGTATCTGCCGGTGGGTAATCTTTTCCTATCGGTGGCTGTGATTTTTGGTGAGTATAGACTTATACTTAATAACCATAGTCCTTCCTAGGATTGAGAGCTCTCTTGCTGATTCCTTTACTGAAATCTTCACCGTGCAGTCTATATCAGCAGTCAGGGCCGCGTCCTGTCGAAGGACGATCGGCAGAGACTTGGGCTTGATCCCCCAAGTCCAACTTCCTCGACATTACCTCAAGTCAGCTGCTCGCCTCATTCCTGGTAATTCGAAGGAAGGTACCCGACAAAGCCACACGCACTTCTCACGATCCCGATTGCGCCATTCGACATCTCTCCTTGCACTTACTCATCAAGAGCTTACACTAACTTCAAGGAATACACAATCTTTCTTTCACAGTATCATGACGACCACTACCGATTCTCCTCTTCTCGCGGGTCCTCTGGGGGACTGCTGCTTTACTGGTGTCAAACATGAAGGCGAGCCCGTCGGAAAGACTGTGGCCATCGGCCCGATGGAGACATACGTTTCGGAGCCTCCGGCATCCAAGCAAGGTGGAACCAAGAGGATCATATTGTATCTGGCTGATGTATATGGACCGCTGTACTTGAACGCTAAGCTTCTTCAAGACTATTTTGCGGCAAACGGTCGGTGGTTCTCACTTTCTTTTGTCCCCGATTGCCATTTGAATCCTGGTCATGTACAGGATACCTCGTTCTTGGACCCGACTACTTCTTCGGCGATGGCATTGGCAACCATACGGAATCCGGCTTCGACAGACCTGCTTGGTTTGAGAAGTCCCGCAAACAGTCCCGGGAGGCTTTCCCGGGATGGCTTAAAGCTGTAAAGGAAAAATACGGTATGCCATTTCCAACACTCACCTTAGCCTCGGTTTAACTTGATGAACTAATTTAGGGTTAGACGCTACATATACCGCTGTTGGTCGGTGCCTGTTCTACCGGTGTCGGAATCATAATTGATGCTCTCCATGTCGATCAGGATACTGCTTTGGAGCTCCTTTCGCAACTGAGTTAGCAGCAGGAGATGAAGTAGCGGCGGGTACGTTCTTTGTTCTCGAATAGCCTGGTGTAGGTGTCTGATTTGGAGACCTCATAGCTGCTTTTGCTCATCCAGCCATGCTTACCGAAGACCATTTCCAAAAGTTGACCAGTACGCAGAACTCGTATATGCCCTTTACCTGCTACTCAATCGTTTCTTTAGAGCCCCTTCTTTTATCTTGTGCTGGTTAGAATTCAGTTTTCTACTCACAGGTAATTGTAATAATTAGACATTCGTGGGATATAGAAACGGACCACACGTTCCCAGTGGAATTCCGTCGTCGTGCCGAAGATATCATGGTGGCTAACAAGACGTCCTATCATATCCAAGTCTTCTCTGGTGTATCCCACGGCTTTGCTACGCGAGGTGATCCCGCTATCGAGAATAGTCGTGAGTATATTCAAACTTGGCTCTAACGTCCATAGCCTCATGAACCTTGTGACAGGTTGGGCGAAGGAGGAATGTGCCCGCAGCGTCGTTAGCTGGTTCAATAGGTTCTCGAAGTAGCTTTCGAAATGCTACAGAACGCATGACAAGTGTATTATTTGGACTTCTTCAGGCAATGACATGAATTAAAAGAGTCACCTTCGTCATTTTCTCGTGCTCTGTCAACAGAGTATGATTTTCCTAAATATAAAACAAGCTAATTCTGATGAATGCTTAACGAACTAACATGCGACTGCCCGTAATATACCAACGTTAGGGAATAAAAGAATTGGTCACTAGGGTAGTTATAGACATCATAACTTGGCTTCTGGCAAATCGCAACGTTGAAACCTTCCGTCGCTGAAGTTCAAGAAAAGAAGAGAAAGGGGGGGCACGCCATAGTAGCCAATATAATTCGATTTCTTTGTTCCACGTTCCATAACCTTTTACAGTACGAATTTCCCGGAAAAAAAAATTAGATACTGTTGGTCGTGAATCTCTTATTTTAAGCTTGATGCCACAAACGCTGGGACAATTATGATGTGAAATCGATCGAGGGTTCAGCTGCTATATAGATGATTGAACTAGATAATAGTCTAAGGAAAATAATGCTTCCAACTTGTATATTCTATTTGGATATAATTGTGAGACAAGTACTTAAGCTCGTGAACAGTGAAAGCTCTCGGGGTGTGGAGAGATACTGTAATAGTGAGGAGGATCTGACTGTATGATAGAATTATGAGGCCTTAAATAAGTAGAATCGCCGTGCATGTCAGAATTCTGCACTTCCACGACACTGCTATCGAGAGTAGATTTATGGATAGATCTGCGTTGTATCATGACTGCTGGACTCTGAGTGGAGCTCTGTTGCTGGGCAGCATGTATTTCGTCCGATATCCATGGAAAGGATCGTATAGCGTTGTCCGGTCTGTTAGCTTTTGACCACCCAAAATTGAAACTCTTTTTCCGAAGAATAAAGGCTGCAAGAATAAGAGTTATGACGATGGCCCCAACAGATATGGCGATAATGATGCCAATCTCAGACTTGAATGAAACAGCCTGAGAACGTCCTTGATTGGTTGCGGTCTGGTTGGACTGTGAAGTCCTCGTAGTCGACGATCCAGTGGAATTTCCTGACGGAAATGAAATTGTTGCCGAGGAGAGTGTAGAAGCTGGTGAAGATATCGAAGTCTGCTTTGCAGATGAAGCTACGGATATGGGGGACGACGAAAGACGCGCCGAAGAAGGCGAAGAAGTTGATTCTGAGACTGGCTGCAGCTGCGAGCTTACAGATTTCTCAGCAGGATCTGTCGCAAATGATGAAGCGAGAACTACATCGGTTCCCCATGGGTCCACTCCGTAAGGGCCAATCACGCTAGCTCGATCCCACTGAGAGTCGTCTAAAGAGGGCAGTTCCCAATCGGAAGGGATATTGTGGATCGACTTCCAGCTGGAATCCGAAGAATTTATCACAGAAGACCCGTCAGAAAAAATGATCTTGACCGCCGCAAGTAGTCCAGCAGATGTAGCCACTCCGGGCTGTCCTGGAGGTGGAAGGTTGCTTCCACTAATAGCAAATAGTGTGGAGCTCGAGGTAACAGGAATATTGAATAGCAAAGATGCTCTCCATGTATCTGTTGAGGAATTTCCTTCGTGATGCAGCACACCATTGACGTAGAGCGAAAAGTAATCGTCCGCTGTGATGAGAACCATGGCGCTCGTGACAGACTTTCCATCTGGCGCATTAAACGTGTACCGGAATGCGCGGTCTGTTAGCGGAGCAAGTGGCGGGACACTTTCTGATGTCCATATCCACGATGCGGCTTGAAATGCGGATGCTAGATCGCTGGGGAGGACGCTGCTCGATAGAGTATCTCTGGCGATTAATGCTTGTAAAATGAGCGAGGGAGAAGGAGTATCGAAGGAGATACCCACATTTCATCGAGCTTAAACAGAAACAGGATGATAAATAAGCAAAGATATTGTGAGAGTATTCTGGAAATTTTGAACTGTTCTTTCAAAAAGGAGCTAGGATGAGACCGTAGCACGCACCTGACGTATAGGAAAGAAGACAAATAAGAGAGATAGCGAAGACAACCAGTGCAGATTTATAAAGAGAGCCACTGCACCTATTATGTCTCGTTGGCAACCACTATAACTCTTTAACTCAAGTCCTTGATCCAGTAGTTGCCGCAGAGTAGATATCTGGTGCTAATTTTGGCCCAGGTTGCCGAATCTCAAAGACTGTTATGTAAGTGAGTGCGAACCTCACAAGAATTCACGATCTAGTGTTAGTGATGGTCCAAATGACAAGAATCAGAAACGATAATATAAATAAATATTTACATGTATTTACCATGCACAGCCTCCATCCTATCACTTATCATTCCGAATCCTGCTTCCTTTCTTCCCTCAGTTATTCCACTCACAGCAGTGTGACTGAAGGTATGTTTCCTATTTATCTTTTGTTTTTTATGTTGTACTTACATATTATTAGTTAGAGCACATCATTGTGCTTATCTAGCTATTGTCTAGATCTTGTCACCAAATCTGTACATACCATAAAGGGATGAGTGACTGTTGGGCCATGTGGAGGTTGATAAACAATAATCCAGTGGCATGATCATATTGGAATGGAAGATGGTTGGGGCATATCAAGTTGATTTCAGAGTGTACATAAGTTGAAATTTACTTCTTGATGCTTACAGAAATCTGTTGAGTACAATGCAAGATGGATATAAATATTGATCTATTGCTTTGTTGGGATGCTAGATGGGAACATCAGCTGTGGATGTGAAATATGAGCTAGAAAATGTTGAATATTATTCATTTAGGCATTTTAAATCAAAATTTGGTGCTAATATATAGTGTTTGAAAGTCTGGTCTGGTCTGGTTTTTTGACCCCATGAGGCTTAGACCAAGACTGAGACTGGTCTGTGTCAGCTAATAGACTTCAAAAGACCATGGAAACCCACTTGAGACTGGTTAAGAGTGGTCCTAGGCATTTTTTTGCAGTCTTTTAACTGGTCTGGACCAGTTACACTTGAGACTGGTTTGAGACTAGTTAAAGACTAGCCTTTGCAGCCTTACACTGGTTTAATATCACAAAATTTTATGAAGAACAGGTAGGTAGACATTAATTAGTAATTGTTTTGGGTATATGTCAGGAGTAATATGGAAATAGCTTAATATATACCTATATAAATGGTACAATACTCAGTAATTATTTTTTAGTAAATATTCCCATCAAAATGAGTGCTTGGACATAAAATTTGAACCAGAATTAAGTGAACCATTGATGGATTCATGAACAATTATCAAAATTCACAAATTTAGACCTAACATTGTAATAGCTCAGTGAATACATGCCCAAATATATGAATAACTACTAAGTACTTCTGCTTTTTAATTTCAGTCAAGATCAGAGCTAGAACATCAAATTTGAATGAGAATTGAGCAAGTTGTGACAATGTTTGTGAAATATAGTCAAAGTTCACAGTTTTGGACATAAAATTTTTAATTCTTCACCAGAAATTATGGTTATGAAGTTGTTGGAAAGGCAATATATAGGGCTACCTATGCTCAACTTATGTCATATCCCTATACAATGTAGTGTGCATCATCTCTGGACTGTTTACAATCAATCCCAACACTATCTCAACTCTCAGCTTGCCTCTGGTGTTTACTCAGGTTTACTCAGGTCTGTTTCTATTTTTGCACTTACTTCATTTCAGCCACACACTATACTTTTCATAGTATGCCTCTTTCATGTTAACATTCAATTTGTATTCTTTGATCCTCATCATATGCTCTCTCTCTCTTAACCCACTTACTTCTCCACTGCACTAGTATGATCATAGTGCATTGTGTATTTACTCTGGTTACTCAGACTTTCTAATATTTAAGTACTTTGAATGTATTGTAGTACTTCAGTTTGTTAATTATTGTGTTTAACATCCTTACTAGTCTCTAGCTAGTAGATAAGCTACCTCTAAATCATCCTCACTCATCTCTACTTGTTACTATTGCTCTTGTCATCATACTTTGCACTCAACAAGATCTCTTGTCTCTGGAGATCCCTCCTGACCAAACCTCCAGTCAGGAAGTTGAGTATTGATTGTTATTGATTATCATCATACCTGAAACAACTCATTCACTATTATCTTAAATTGGGTGTTAGGAATGAAGGAGGTGCAGCACATAAGCTGAAGCCATTGCCTATTTTGACTCTCTTACCTTGGTAGCACTTGAACACATTTCCTGGAGATATTCCCAGAGTCTCTGGAGTCTCTCCCTGGTAACCTTGTGCAGTATATCTGCCCAGAACCTCTGGGCCATATCCCAGAAAGCAAGTTTGTGACAGTATTAACAAACTGCATCCTTGTTTCTAGTGATTGTCTATATCTTTTGGTCACACTCCTCATGACACCAATTTTTCAGCCATTCCTTCTGAAACTACTCAGACTGCAAGATGGACAGGATCAGTTTCCAGCCTGATATCAACTCCTCATGCCATCTCTGTTGTGCCACCTTGTAAAGGTCACATCTATCAATTTAGACCCCAAGAACACTGAGACCCCCTTGTTTTTTGGTCCTAAGACTCCACCTTCTCAACCTAACATTTTGGGTATGTCTCAAACTCTTGAGACTCCCAAGACCATCTTTGCTCAGCACAAGAGTGCTTCACAACATGCTCAAGAACCTACTAGGTCTCCTACATATTTGCTTTTTGATAATCTGCCATCTCACAGTAATACTCCTGCATTGCACAATCCTGGTGGTCATCCCTCTGAGCCCTGGAGCCCAACTCCAGAAGCTCCAAGAACCTCATCTAGTAGCCCTGGTGAAATCCCTCCTGCCAGCTCTCCTATTGGAGGCCCAGGAGGTGGTGGTACCCCTGGTAACCCCAGTGGCAGTGGAGGCAGTGGAGGTGGTGGAGGTGGAGGTGGCCTGGGTGGTAACCCAAGCTCACTACCACAACCTCCTCCTCCTGTTCCTGGACAATTTCAGCTCAGACTGGACATTCTAAGGGTCTTTCAAGACCTTGGAATGATTATCACTACTGTTGCTGCAAATCAGCAACAACAGACTGGTTCAACTAAACCAAAGTTAAGAAACCTGACTCTTTTGATGGTTCCAGTCCAGACATATTACAATTGTTTATTGTTCAATTGCACCTCAATTACAAGGATCATCCAGCTGCCTTTTCTACCAATGAGGCAAAATTAAATTATGCACTGTCCTATCTCAAGGGCACAGCACTTAAGCAGTTTGAAACTGCAATTCTTGAACCCCCTCCTATCAACACTTGGTACTCTGAACTATTCCAAGTTTATTACAATTTTGCAATCAAATTTTGTTCCCACAGATCCTGTCAGAGATGCTGAAAACAAAATTGGTACTCTCAAAATGAAGGAAAATCAATGTGTTGTGAAATACAATGTTTCATTCAATGATATTGCTGCTCATCTCCAGTGGGACAATGCTGCTCTCTGTTTCCATTACTATGCTGGATTGCCTGACTGCATTAAGGATGACCTCCTGTGTTATCCCAAGGCTCAGACCCTTGCTCAACTCCAGAGCAATGTCCAAGCAGTCAATGCTTGCCATTAGGAGTGTCAAACAGAGATTGCACACAATAAATGCAACACTGACAAGGCTGAGAAATTGGCTAAATCTTCCACTAATAAGGGAAAACAATCCTCTAATACTTTGTCATTGAACACCTCTAGCAGGAATAATACCAGGAACCCTGGGTCATCTGAAAACTCTGGGAAAACAGTTAAGAGAAGTTCTAATAGTAAATCCACAACCCCTGACCTTACAGGAAAATTGGGCAAGGATGGAAAGCTGACCCAAGAGGAACACAAGTGACACTTTGACAACAATCTCTGTATGTTCTGTGTGAAAAGGAAATGTAGTCTGTTGAGTAGAATGACAATAAAGTCATTTTACTGCCCTACAGACTGGTCACTACCTCTTAAGTTCATTGGGGGCAAGTCTAAAGTGAGATAGTATTCAAAAATGCAATACAAAATGCACAAGGTAAGGTAGAATGATGTCTGACACTATGCTAGCTAGATACAGTGAATGGTCTTCCTTTTCACTTATCTAGCTATAACTCTTTGAGA
>JASFDH010001284.1:0-15804 GCA_036937195.1 Nidularia pulvinata
TTATCTGAATCTGAGCCAATTAAACCACCAGAGGGTTCTTCAAACTCCTCTCCAGATGAATATTCAGTACTGAATAATTGGTGAGACTTTACAGGAGTTGTTGGTGGAGCAGGCTGGATAGCCAATGGTAAAGCAGGTTGAACAGGAAATATGCTCTTACTTGTGCTCTTGCTTGTACCTGCAGGGGCATGGGACTTCTGGCCTTTTGGAGGCATGATGGGAGCACAGAGAGAGGAGCAAGGGAGCCTGGGGAGGCTTGCTGTGAGATCTATCCAAAATTGCACCAAACAATGACACAAATACAGCAGTTATTCATAAATTGACATCAGAGTCTGAATATCTATCTAAAAATATCCAAATACCCACAGGACCTGTGGTTTTACTATAAACATCCACAGGTCTAACTGTTTGCAACCAGTATAAACAGTCTGTGGATAGAACCGGACTTAGCCGATCCATGACAGTCCCTACTTCTACCTAACAGTATGTCTTCCTTCATTCAATTATATACATTCTCTCACAAGGACTTATACATAGGCATGGAGGAGGAAGCCAATACCATAGAGAACAATGAAGCACTCAAGGATCTTGCAAAATTCTTCATGTTGTGCTACAGCATGTCTGGGAATGTCAAATGCCTTCATATAGCCATGGAAATTCTACAGCATTGCATGCAAGAACTTCCCTTCATCCATCCTGCCATTGTTACTTCAGGAAATACTTTTGTCAAGACAATTCTTGACCAAACCTTTGATGAATGCCAGATGGAGGAGGTTGATTATGCACTCTCATTGCAATGCAAAATAATTCTGGTCTCACCTTCTTCTCACTGTGCCAAATGTACACTTAATTTATCCAGAGCCTTGAGGTATCAGACATATTATGCCTCTTCAGAAGCTTTGAGTGGCCTAGAGGAGCCAGTTCTACTATTAATGCATGGTCTCGACAAGGGATGTCTCCCTTCTTTTCTTCGCTGCAAGTACACACTAGAACTTGCAAAGTGTTTACAAATGCAATCGCATTTTTCACCTAATTCAGCTAAAATAATTTCTCGCACTATTGTATTATACACAAAGTACATGGAAAAGGGCCACAATACTCCAGACCTTGTTTTCTCAGAACTACTTGTGAGTTTAGCAAGCAGTCTAATTGATCAGTACAACTATTCCTCAAAACCAGAAGATATTGACTGTGGCACTTCCTATTGCTATGAGGCCATGGATATCCTATGCTCAATGGAATCCTCCCCTATCAGAATACAGGTCATGAGTCAGTTAGCATTGAGCCTTCTCCTTCACACCAATGATTCAGGCTCTCGGGAAGATCTGGACAAATCCATTGAGATTCATAGGGAGATCATACAATATTCCAAAAATATTCAAAGTGTCTTGAAGTGCACCATATTTCTGAATTTCAGGTGGAGCTTGTATTTGCATTTCCAGATTGCTAACTGGGCAAAGGACCTGGATGAAGCTATTTTTTGGTACCACAATTTACTCTCTGACTGACCAGGCAAGTTGTTCCAACTACAAGCATCCAATAATCTTGTCAATATACTTTTGCATTGTTTCAAGCAAAGCAGTGATAAAGAAGATTTGGATCAGGCCATATTTCTAATGTGAGAGGCACCTAAGATTAGCATGAGGATTTCTCTTGCTGCCACAGCAGATAACACATTGGGTAATGCACTTCTTATGAGGTCAGAACTGTGTGGCTCAATTGCAGATTTGGAAGAAGCCATTGTTCTCCACCAACAAGCACTGGAGTATGTTATTGCCAGGGGAGACCACATTTCTATAGGGGCAACAGACTTGGCAAATGTGTGGTGCTTGCAATACCGACACTCATTGGCTCTTTCTGATTTGATGGATGCACACTCCGCTCTCCAAAAGGCACTCAATCATCTTAATCCAACTCATCCTTTTTGCTGTAACATGCAGCATAAGTTTGGGGAAGCTTACATGCTTCTCTTCTTTGCATCCAGAGAGCAATCCCAGCTTACACATGCTGTGAATTCTTTCTGGTCATCTGCTGCATGTGTATATGGGACCGTTTTCGAGCAGCATCTACTTGGGCTGAGAAGGTGGATTCCCTGCACTACTCAGCCTTGGAGGCATATGAATCTGCAATTGGATTTCTTCCTCGGCTTGCAGATCTTTCCCTTAATATGCAATTCCATCAGGATGCCCTGAAATCAGGAACTGATGGACTAGCAAGGAGTGCCGTGGCTTGTGTTGTGCAACAAGGTCACATCAAAAAGGTAATTGAATTGCTCAAGTAGGGAAGAGGTGTTTTTTGGGCCCAGCTGCTACAGCTTTGGACCTCCCTAGATGCACTTGGAGATGTGGCACCTGGTGCTCAGTTAAAGTCAGTGAATATTTATTGGGCTTTAGAGCATGGAGCCATAAAATCAGGACCTTCTGGTGAAGATAAAATTGCAGTTGAGAAGGAGGAGAAACACCTTAGAGATCTCAACCAAGAGTGGCTTACTGCAGTTGACCCAATTTGAAAGATGTCTGGATTTGAACAGTTCCTTCATCCACTTAGATTCATCTTTCTTCAAGAAGCTGCAAGATTGGGGCCTATTGTCATTCTCAATGCAGCCCCTTTGGCAGTTGCAATTGATGCCCTGATTGTGACAGAGATAGAAGTTCGAATGGTTTTGCTTCCAAAAATGAATACAGAGAAAGCAGAGAAACTAGTGAAGAAAGTCCACACTGCTGCTGTATTATCAGGTGGAAGGAAGGATTCTCAACTGTCTGATGAAACATGTTGCAAAATCCAAAGTATTATTGGTATCAACTTCCTTGACTCGGATCTTTTGTCGGATCTGGAATTTCTCAGAGCTGGCCAATTAGCAGATAGTCCCATTGCTCATCTGGCTTCCATGTTTAAAGATGTTCTTGGGGTAATATGGGACAGCATAGTAAAACCCATTTTATCTTCTTTGAATATGTTAAAGGTGTGTTCTGCAACTGCAATATTCCTCCCTGATAGCCTCAAATTCTTCTTGACTTTATTACAGGAACATCCAGAAGATATTTCTTGTATCTATTGATGTCCAACTGGACCACTTGTGTTCCTGCCCATTCATGGGGCAGGACACTATCATGACTTTGGAAGTCATTGCATCTCTGATTATGTTATCTCTTCGTACACACCCACTATTGGAGTACTTTGGACAAGGAAAGATGGCCTTCCAGCTATGCAGCTTTGCATGCTGGTCATCATTCAACCAAAGGATCTGCCACAAACAATGACAGAATTAGAAATTATTCAAGCCAGAATTCCTGATTCCTCTTAGATTCCTCTTAGAATAGCAGGATCTCCAGCATCTGTTGATGATATCTTAACCTGTCTTCCCAATGCAACTGTTGCACACTTTGCCTGTCATGGAGTGCAAGTCTCCAATAATCTGCTTGAAAGTGCTTTACTCATTGACGATGGGCCCACTCAAGATTTCACAGATTCTTCAGCAACCTCTGCCAAATGCAACTCTTGCATTCTTGTGTGCTTGTCAGACAGCCAAGGGTGCGACAGAGCTTCCTGATGAAGCTATGCATCTCAGTGCAGCCCTTCCATTTGCTGGTTTTTGAAGCATTGTTGGAACTATGTGGTATGTCTGATGTCACAGTAAATCCAATCAGAATAAGCCAATGCTTAATATCTATCATAGGAATATTAATGATCAGGATGGTCTGCAGATTGCTGATGCTTTCTATGAATACCTTACAATGCAATCAGACAAAAAACAACAGAACATACATAACAATTTTATTCTAGACACTTTGAGATCAGCTGAAGCATTACACTATGCAGTCTGGAAATTGCATGAGAAGGGGGCATCATTTTCCTGTTGGGTTCCTTACATCCACATGGGAAGATGAGGAGTGTTGCATCTCATTATCTACTGCTAGAGTGATTGATTGGTATCTTTGTACTTTATTTAAAGTAAATGACTTTCTATATGTATACATTGTCCAAATACACAACATGAGTGCAGGTGTAGCAGTTATCATGATATAAGGAAGCCATGGTCTCAACTGGATTGAAATGCTTCAGAAAAAGAAAGGAGTTTCTCTACAATAAGGAGCATTTCATGTAGAAGGACAACTGGAGGCATGAAAAATGGTGGTATAAGGCCAGTTCTGCCTTTCTAAGAGACAGACCAGAAACCTCGTACCAAGTCACTGCACCAGGGTCTCCATTGCTGTCACGAACTGGTCTTCCAGGATATAGCCCAGAGGTTCCAGATAGATAGAGTGTGTGATATTAAACAGAAAGAGATTCCGGAGTCTCTGGGGATATCTCCAGTAAACGCATTCAAGCGCTACCAAGGCAAGAGGTCGAGATGGGCGACGGCTTCAGCTTATGTGCTGTGCCTCCTTCGTTCCTAACGCCCAATTTACAGACAACAGTGAGTGGGTTGATTCAGATATAATGAAGTTCGATACTCAACTTCCTGACCGAAGGGTTGGTCAGGAGGGATCTCCAGAGACCGGAGATCTCGTTGAGTGCATAGTATGACAACGAGAGGGATAATACGAGTAGAGATGACAGGGGATGATTCAGAGGTAGTTTAGAGACTTTGTAAGGATGTTGAGGATGTAGATGGATAAGTAATTAACAAACTGAAGTACTATGATACATTCGAAGTACTTAAATACTAAAAACTCTAGATAACCAGAGTAATACACAAAACACTACATTTATACTAGTGCAGTGGAGAAGTAAGTGGGTTAAGAAACAGAGAGCATATGACGAGGACTAAGGAATACGAATTGGATGTTAACGCAAAGAGATATACTACGAAAAGTATAGTGTGTGGCTGAGAACGAGGTAAGTACGAAAATGGAAATAGACCGGAGTAAACCTGAGTAAACCCGGAGATGAGCAGGAAGTCGGGAAAGCATCGGGATTGATTGTAAGTGATACGGAGATGGCACGTGCTGCGCTGTATAGGGATATGACAATTGCACACATAGTAAGCACAGTCATGAACTCCCTCACAGCAAAGAAAACAATTAAGTACAGCAGCTGCACCTGCTTTGGTGTGGTCAAGCGCTGGAAGATTGGGGGAGTGCTCAGATCCCAGTCTAGACAGCTTTGTGGCTGATGGGCAAGAAAAGCTAGGTCTATTTGCAGACAATACTGGGATCTAACCAAGTGGATCTTATATGTAGCAGGATATTGGTGGCTTGGTGTTGCAGAGATGAAAACACACAGAAATATTCCTCTGATGAGTCTCCACGCTCCAGACAGTGTGACATAGATTGGGTGTAGACTAGCTTCTGTATTATTCGAGATTAAAGGTGTTTTATATGAAGAATTGTTCAATTGAACAAGGTTACATGTTGTAGCATGAAAGACCATATAAGTGGAGAGATTTCTGATACTCTGACGTGATGGATTTTTCAATTCATTATGCACCTGTTTGCTCATGGTTTGCCGTCCCCCTGTTGCCAAACTTTTCCACAATAACCCCTTTCATTTGCAGTGCTCATTATCTATAGTCCACCACTGATCCACTGCCAACACCATTCAATGGTTCCTCATGGCTTCTGACGTGTCAGTGACTGCACACATTGAGCATGTAATATTGCAGTCAAAGGAGCTGCGTCCAAGCTGACCCCATGACCAGCGCTATAATCCATTATTCGGGCACATTTGTGAGTCTCCTCCATCCCTGGAAGATGCTCTGCTCTTACTTACTGTTCTACCTACCTGCCATTGATACTAGGGCTTCAAGTTGCACAAGTGTGAACCTAATGTGGTGGGGAAATCCTGGAACTATTGGCCAGGATGCCTCATGATTAGGAACAACCTTGGGACGCCCTCGTGGGTAGTCATTTTTAGTGTGGCAAACAACTCCACTAGTTTTGCTAGAGCAATTTTCATGAGGTATGCCTTGTATTTTCTGTGTACTTTTTTATTGCCACTACCTCTTTTGAGATTTTCTGCTTCCCTTGGTTTTTTTCCTCCCTCCAGCCCTTTCACTCGTGTTGACCTATCCTCTAGCTAGTCCTCAGACCTCAGACACAGTAGTATTATTCCGTGCTGGTGGATCTTTTGGCATGGCCCGGTGCACCAGTACCACAGAATAACCAGCTAGATTCTACTCTTGCCTGCCACAGATGCCTTGGTGCAGGTGTAGCAGAGACAGTTGGAGAGGAACAAGACACAAGTCATACGAAAGAAGGTATGTTTTTCTTTCTTGTTCTTTCTCACTCCAACCTCATCCAGCACCTGTTGCAACTCAGAACCCCTCACTCCCCAAATCACATCGTGCAGGTCGAGAATATGGGCGCCAAAGCGTCAAAGATGACCTGATCTGTCATAAACTCATGGTGCAAGCCAAGAAAAATTGCAACATCATCATCTGTTCGACGCTCACAGTCGCAAGCACAGCCTGCACTACAAGCCATGATAGAGCCCTGGGAAGGATTCATTCAGAACTGCGAAAGATTTACAGGGGCTGGAAGTCAGGTAGCTAGGGTAAGCTGACTGCATTACAGGAGTGGGGAATCGAAGGTGGGGGGATTGGAGGGTTTGAGGTGCGCCCACATGGCTTGCTTTCTGGTAAAGCCCTCAAAGGCAGTGGGAGTTTCTGAATTTTTTCCATAGGAGGCTCTGGGCCAATAAAAGTCTATTTCTCATAGAAAACCGCCCCCAAAGGTGTTATAACCAGCTAAATAAACAATAAAGAAAGTAGGCTCAATTGCCCGACACCTCATTTGGCTGTGGAGCCGCCAGATTATGCAATGCATTCGCCCACAACGTGGGCACTGTAACACTGGTTTAACCACATGGACCAACTGACACTCTGTCATGAGGCAAGCTGGCGAAATGGCGATGTGAGCACGCATTTTCCTTTCTTATTCTCTTTGGATGCCCTATTGACTTGCGACCAATGCAGATTCTGAAAACCATCTAGATTCGCGTGCGTGATACGGTCAACCGAGTTAGCAGGAACGCAGAGTTAACCTGCCTGTGCGGACATGAGCACGTCAAGGATGCCACATCCTACGAAATTGCGCTGTAATTCATGATGTCCTTGCCTGTCGCATGCAGAATGATGCTTGATCAGGATGCATGGTTATCAACCTCGATCCCGAGGCTCGAGAATCATCGCATGCAGGTAGAGATAGGGTGTGTGATAGAGAGTGCAGATCGGCGCTGCAGCCAGGATCTGGGATCTGGAGAACCCCGGCCCGGACTCCTGGGCTCCCCATGTTCGAACTTGTGGTGTCGCGTATGCGACACTGTGTGAGTGTCGAACCTTGTCTATCCTATTCGTTCTTCACACCCTGTACGACCACCCGTTGCCTCGGATTTCAATTTTACGAGCTAGAGCTAACTGGGCAGTATGAATTGATCTCCAGAGGTATTTTTAACAGATGCCTCGTGCTACCCTTTCGTAATTTTGACGTCAGGAGTCCACTGCAGACTTTCAATGACCCAATGCCCTCTCTTCGAGACTGCGTATCGCCGCGCGATGTCGCCCATCGAGCAAATGCCATCCAATGTCCATTGCAATGCCGTTTGTAGAAGACATGGTAAAGGCTCGTTAACGCCACCTCCCTTGATAAGTTGTCCATGACGTTCTAGTTCATCAAACCAGATTTGTGTTGGGCTGGTTGAGTTTCGACAAATGGTCCTCAGTGATGAGAACGAAAAATTTTAATGAGATCCAGTGATGTGTATATCCTCGTATATAAGAGAGATTCTGCCCTAGCAGTAGTTTAGGAAGTATAAAACATAACTGATGCGTTTTTGTCTAGGATCAGTGGCCACGAAGCTCGAGCAGAAGGCTGAATGGTAATGGATGTTTGAAACTGTTAGTGCTGTTGTATTATCATCAGTGTTTTAGAAAATGTCAATTAGGACTCCGGTGTTACGTCTACGGCCTGCGGCATGTTTTCTCCGAAATTAAAACCTTGCGGCATCTAGTGCATCAATTATCGGAGGGCATGATGATATAAAAGATATGTCGGGTTTCTGCCGTAGAGTCGCCCAAGGCAGCTATGACCGATTGCACCTAGGACCGGAATTACATCCCAACCCGTCTAATGACGAGTTGAAGAATCCTCTACGAAGATGCAACTACCATTCTCATTCAGCTAGGTTTACGTGGATGTAGCGCACCACTTCGACAGCTGATCGTTATATTTGGTTTAGCAATTCGTGTTGTGGCTTCTTATTTCTAGGTATGCGTTGTTGTCTCTGTATCAAATTTTGCAGTACTTTCAACATGATAGGTACGCAGTGCTAAGCTTGGTATCTCTACATTCACTTGACTTTGTTGATGAGAATTCAGCCTCCTATCTAAAGTCTAAGATGGGCATATCGTAGCAATCGGTTGTCCAGTTCAAAAATCGAGGTCAGATATATTTCAGTGCAAGCTGTCTCAAACTTGGAGTGGTGCTGAGATACATCATCTTCTCCCGCAGTAGACGGAATGTCATAGAAGACGAATGTGCACTTCTAATTGCTTCAATCCAAGCTTTGGCTTCCCTGTAACTAACGGCTCCACAGGAGTAATATTCATAGGACCATCGAGTCCTCGAATACAACTAATTCAGGTGCGGCCGTACTCGATGAGCATCGCCGTGAAAACTCATTACAGTCGACCGCATTGAGCGTATACAGTGCTTTCAAACGTATAAAGCCTCTCAGACAAGACATGATTTAACCCAAGAATTCTACTCCCTGAAATCTTACCATAAGCAATGCGCGCTACATCATTTATCACTGCAGGAATTGCTCTCGCTCTAGGTTATCCTGGAATCCTTGCGCTGGTACGTGTAGCTATATTTTCTACGACTCTTGTCCCTTACTCTATACTCCACAGCCTACTGTCCAGCTATCGAAAAAGGTACTTATTTATTGCAGTAAATTTGGTTAATATTTAAATATTTTTTAGAGCCCTCAGTTGCCCGCACTTCCGGCCCTCCCTGCCCTTCCGGCACTTCCTGCCCTCCCAGCTCTCCCAATAGTTGGTATGCTTGGATTAAATCTGACCACTTGTAATCCGAGCAGTACTGACAAAACTGTTCTTATTTTCATTTTCTGCAGGAGATCTCCTTAATACATTAGGAATAGGTGCATTACCTGCAACTCCTGCCTTTCCCGCTTTTCCGGCATTCCCTGCTATCCCTGATCCAGGAACACTGCCAATAGTAGGTACGTTGTTGAACTGGTTCTTTACTCTTCAACTTCTTTTTCGGAACACTCTCGCTTACTATCTTATACTAGGGCCGATTCTTGGGAGTTTGGGATTATAAAATTTGTCCGCGATGTTGATAGTACCTATTATACTGGAACATTTTTCTAGTTGAATAAAAATTGTTTACGAAAATTTCCATTATCTCAGATGATGACTTTGATGTAAAAGAATGGCATGATGCATGCATTGCGCCTCGGGTCTTGCATAGCTCAGAAACTCAGAAAACTGGAGATAGGTATTCAAAATAAATAATAATGAGATCGGTCACCTCGGATCCTGACTCATCGTTGGTATATCCTCAGTCTGTTAAATGTTTGTAGATGGATTATAGGCGAAGGTAGGTGCTAATTGTAGCTCAGCAAAGCGCTTTAAGCTGAGCATACAAACCCATCACTTTCCCCCATATTCTGTGCCTAACACTTTAAGCCGATATATCGCAATTCCAAGACTGTATCAAGTGACTCGTCATTGTGGGTAGAATTATCATAAGCATGATCAGTTACAATACTCGTGCTGACTCCTGCATCTTCTCAAATTCAGAGCAAAATTTTCGATAGATCACGCGCGGTGCTATTTGATTTGTAAATCTTCGCTCCTTGTACGAACGTAAGTTCATCCACTGACTCATTTCTAACTTGTTAAGGACACTCTGCTGGCAGGCGATTGTATCCCTCTTATCCAACGTATTGCACCATTCCTATAGGATGCCCTCATTTACAATTCCAAGATCTCTCGAACACCGTACAGTTCCCCTGCCTGAGCTCTGTGAGCAAAATGAGGGCAAACGTATCACCGTCGGTGTTGCCATCGTGTCTCAGCCCTCGCTCGATCATCTCGCAAAGATCCTACTGTTGCAGCGCGCAGCAGATGAGGATATTCTACCTAATATGTATGAACTCCCCGGGGGCAACTGGGAGGAAAGCGATTCTACGATCCTGGACACGGTCGCTAGGGAGGCGAAGGAGGAGACTGGTTTAGATGTGAGCGCCGTGCTGTCCGAGTTCAAAGAGTTTGAGTATGTCACTAAGCGCGGACCAGCAAGGCAATTAAATTTCCTTGTCCAAGTTGATCAGTCTGCCATCGGCTCTGGTACCAACGCGGGAGATCCAATACCGACTTTGAGTCCAAGCGAACATCAAGCTAATTTATGGGGTGGATCTCCTAGGACGCTCGAGGGATTGCAGATGTCGGATGGTATGAAAACGGTGGTCACGAATGCTTTCAGGGCACTTACAAAGTAGGAAAGTGCAGTTTATCTTTGAGGGGCAGGATTATGTAATTTGTTTAGTAGACGACTTTATTTTGCATTACGACCTAAAGGTGCAAATCACACTGAAATTATCTATCGTTCTACAGCATATTACAATATTCTAGCCTGAATGCGCTGAATTTGATAGTTAGGTCTTCGAATGAATGAGATTGTAAAATCTCGCTGTCCATTAAATTTTTATGGCCTAGCCTCGAGTCGAAACAGGTATCGAATGCGTCGCCTAAGATGATTCCTGGATATAGACTTAGGCTAATATTATCGCGCGTCCATGGCGGCACTGGGCATCGTGTACCTATAATGGGTAAGGAGATGAATAAAAGTATACTCTGGGACGTCTTTCTTCAAGACCCGGCCCCGAATCGAACGAGGGTTTCTGCACTGCCTATTTGTAGAGGATCGATCGAGACGTCTAGATGCAGTGCGTCCCAACTACGCTACCAGGCTTTATACGAATACGAGAAATTATACGATAAGACTGCAGAGGTAGAGTATCGATCTGCGGGAGAATTAAAAGGCAGTAAGCTGGAAAATTTATAGAAGCCGTACCTCGAGTAGGACGAGATTGCATGCCGATGGCTGTCAAATGTGATGTGCAATGGATCAGCAACGCGTGTCCGGTACGCTACCAGGTCATACAATGCTGTAAGCAAGACAGGATGGTGAGACGTCTACGTCGCGCGTACAATAAGATGTACATATATTATTATGGATTAGCACGGCCCCGAGTCGAACAGGGTTATGATGCGCATCATGTCACAGTGTTTTGCATGAACATAGTTGCGTTGCACTACCGTTATACTACTAGGCCATGCTCTCCTAAGATATTAGCAAGTTAGTAAGCCAATATACTAATGGCATAGAAATAGAAAAAGAAACAAAGTTCCTGCGATGATCCTGCCGAGTTGAGTGAGGCGAGGCATTGGCTTTGATTTGAACACTGTTTACAGATTTGTGCAGAGGAGTCCCGACATGCATCCGTTGCAATGACAAGCCAAATATACCTGTGGAAGGATGAAGCATGTGGTACTTCGTCTACTCAGAGAAAACCTGTGAAAGAATTAAGCATGTGGTACTTCATCTACTCAGAGAAAACCCGTGAAAGACATAAGGATGTGGTACTTCGTCTACCTCTTAGAGAAGACAAGTAATCGGTAGTAGTGAGATTTTAAACTGACAACTTGAACGAGTTATTTGCGTCGATTATTTTCAACCACAATATTAAATAGAACGTTGTGGGGCCACGATATTGCGTATGCATTTGAAGTTAAGGCGATTTGAGGGCATGTAATGGTATAGGAGAGGTAAGTGGAGACGAATACCAAAAGATAACTGAGGATAATTAGAATGAAAGCCAAGTGACCTGGCCCCAAATTAAACGGGGATTCTCTGCATCATGTATAAATAGAGCTTGATTTCCATAGAATAACTCTCTTGCAGGACGTTGCCACTACTCTACAAGGTCTGATATGACTGTATCGGTGACACAGTGTCAAGGAAAAGAAAACGCACAATTAATATACCCTTCAGACGAGTTTCTGAGGCGAGAGATGCGATGCAGATTACTTGTAAGTAGGTCTTGGCGGGGTCGAGCATGAAATGAGGCTTATAATTAAGATTCAGCTTGAGTTTCTCTGCCTTTAATTGAAAAGGATTGTATTTCACTGCAAAAGTAAAGGAAAAGGAGAAAGAGCGTGGATACAACTCTGAGTCTGGACGCGCTCGTCACTACATGCGTATTTGTTTGTTCTTCGCTCTGTTGCCACACTTGTCCTGATGCTCTTCCATCGAACTTGTCAGGATCTTTGATCACCCAATCACCTGCACCGAACTCATCCTCCACATTCCCTGCAATCGCGTTATCCTTCTACACACCTCAAAACATCAGCTTACCCTATACACGCACGATCCGTTGTCGCCACGGACTGATGAGACTCAACGTCCTTTCTGTGTATGGTTCGACGGACCCCTGACGTGACGTATTCGGGGTAGATCGACCCTTGCGAAACCCCACCTGAAAGACTGAGCAGGCAAGTATTGGAAGAGTGCTGGCTCATGTTCGGCCTCGTCGTACAGGCACACCTGCGAGTCTTTTTTTTCACCTTCCGTTGCTTGTTCTTACTTCTAATCGTTAGCGATCTCAGCGCACAGTCACGCCACTCGTATAACTGCCGAAGATCATACCTTCTTTCTGCGCTGGCCATGTCAACTTGCTACTGAAGCCTGTCCGCAAGTCTGAACCTCTTTATAATCGGCGCATTACACACGCGAGAGTGCGTTCTTCACTTTGCTATCTCTCTTTCTGCCAGTTCTCTCGTTACCCACCCATCCTGATTCTTCGCCCTACTATTGCCCTTCCCAGGCTTCCAAATCCCGTATTCCAGTCAACTTCCCATCCTAGGATGCCACTACGCGATAGCTATCCGCGTCACTGCTCGCGATCCATTCCAGTGCACATCGACTCCATACACGTCGCTTATATGCACGCTCAGGGGACAAGGAGGTTGTTCGCCGGACATATATACATTCGACGCAGCGCGCTTCACCTACACCAACGCAATGACATCGAATCTATCGAGTCTCGCATTCACCGGAAGAACAGTCTGCGGGCTGGATGGGCATGGATATTACTAGAGCGTTCGCGGGAATGAGGTATGTGCCGCTCTACCTTATCCTTTTTTGCCTCCTACATTTTCTACTTTCATGTCTTTTTCTATGCCTTCACAATGTCTTCTCTTCTCTCGAGTGCGTTCTGTCGTGCTCACTCTCCGCTTTCGTCTCTCCAGACCCTAAATCGCTTCATCCATATCCATCGCAAGCTCCAAGTGTCTCCCACCCAGAACCTCCGGCACTTCGAACCTCCGGCACTTCGAACCTCCGGCACTTCGAACCTCCGGCACTTCGAACCTCCGGCACTTCGAACCTCCGGCACTTCGAACCTCCGGCACTTCGAACCTCCGGCACTTCGAACCTCCGGCACTTCGAACCTCCGGCACTTCGAACCTCCGGCACTTCGAACCTCTCTGTCATCATCTCCATGCTATCAACTGAGTCGATATGTATGCTTTTAGGAGAGCGCTCGGCATGCCGAGGCCCAGGAGCATCGTGGAATAGGCGTTGCCGTGAGCATGTTGGAGGAATTGACGGAGGCTGTGCATTGAAGCTTGCCTTCCACGGACAATGGAGTCGGAATGAAAGGGCGCTTGCCCTGAAAAAGGATGAGTCTGTCCATGTTCGAGCGATTACTCAGCAAGGCCTACTACCACGCGAAGTATGTATGGTGTATACCACTTTCTTGTCCTCCTCAGTTTGAATGGCCCTGACCTATACGTTTCTTGCAGAGGCTTCGAGCACCACCTAGAAGCGGGGAATAGCTGGCAACACCTTCTTTTTCCTCGTTCGATGTCTTGAATCATCCAAGACATGGTGTATGTCCAAATGCTCGTACGGATGACTCATTCGCGTACATTTTCCTTGTTCTGCTTGTTTGAACCCCGCTGACGTTCTCGTTCCCTATAGATGAAATAGACGCTATCCTGAGCACCACCTGGGTTACTTCTCGCCCGATGAGCACCATCATCTAGTCCATGATGCACGGCATGTGTTTGTGCGACCATTCATGAATCACTGCGTGTGGGCCCATACCTTTGTATTGCTCTTCTTTGAAACCTCACTGACACCTACGGCCCCTCTAGTGAACTGGAACATCGCCGCGGAACATAGGACGATAGCATGCACCAGAGCGTGCTCGATCCGGAGAGTCCTCCATCCCGTGATCGGGCAAAATCAGGTGCACATGCGGACTGTATATGGCTACGCTGCTTCATTTGAACCCCTTTCTCACGCTCACCATTCTTTCAGACAGCCTAATCTCAACCGGTAACCGTTTTGCTCCGCAGTTTCGATACGAGTTGCAAGAGGTGCACAATATGCACCTGGAAACACCATCCGACCACGCTATTAGCAGGCACCTTTAGAGATGCCTTCAGTATGAACTGAGCATCGATTCAAGTGGGTGGAAGCGAGTTGCAGATAGACGTTCCCGAAGAGCATATCTTGGGATGCAGCAGCACAGGAGTTTCTGTGCTTATTTGCCGTTGCTGCCCTGATAGCAGGTGGTGTAGATCTGGTACTCCTGTTTCTGGCCCTTCCCCAAAAGCCAGCTCCGACACAATCACGAAGGCGAGGGTATGTTTATTCTCGTTTGCTGTTTCGATTGTGGACAACTCCCCTTGTTTCTTATGACGTAAAATTGCACATTGGTTTATGTTCATACCATACTGCTTCCTGTGAAAGCGCACAATACGTACTATGTAGCCGAGTGACTCTCAACCCCAACAGAACGAATTCCAGTTGAAATTACTTGTGAGAGCACAATATTTATGAGCTTTGGAATTTAGATGACAGCAAGATTGCTTCTGTTGCGTTGAATTGCAAAGAATGTTCTCATTAGCATTGCTTTTCCATACATTCGCTGTCGTGGAGTGGCCACTGTCAGCGTCACTGGGCGCGTTGCGATATCGCGTGACGTGACATTCCCGTGATTTTCTGTTGCTTTAACCTCCGAAGCCTTGACGATCATCCCGATGAGCTCCTAGAACGTTGTCATGTGCTGTTGCGATGGCCGTTATAAGTTTCTGCTGCTTGCAAGGCCTCAAAATTGCATAGAATTTAAAGATAAATTTAAACAGCCACTAAAATATATTCATACCATATTACTGCATAAAAAAATAAATTCAAAGTTGAAGCTTCACGTTCTATCGGTACTCCCAAGTCTATGAATGGCTTTGGACGGATATATGCTACCTACCCTTGCCCGTGATGGGGGACCGCTGGAGGATGCGGTGGAAACCGAGCAGCAGCAGTCGTCTTCTGGCTGGATGACATCGGGAAGACTAAGCAGACGAGGATCAACCTGCACCTCATGCTTCGTAGTAAGAAGGTATGCCTATCTTTCTTTCTCTTTCTCGAACCCCCATCTAACCTCATACTTGTCGCATGGCCATAGCAAACTTCCAACCTCGTCGAGCACTTACCTCGCTTCGGAACCCCTCCATTCCTCGGACTGCGATAACCCTTCAATATCATAGATATCAAAGAGACGCCTTCATCACCGTACACCCATGACGCAAGCCAAGAAACAATACCACATCATCACGTTGCCGCCGCTCGCATTCATGGCATGTCCTGCACCCCGAGCACCGGTGATGGTAGGAAGTTGCTATCTGGATTGTGAAAGTTTGACGCGGTTCGAAGTAAAGTAGCTGGAGTAAGCTGGTTGCGATATGGGAGTGGGGAATCAAAGGTGGGG
>JASFDH010001285.1:0-15803 GCA_036937195.1 Nidularia pulvinata
AATCCAAAATCCCAAAATTTTGGCCACTTCACCAAAAAAAAAGCTGGAAAAATAAGGAAAATAGCACAATTGACAGATCTCAACGAGTGCATCAAGATTCTGAAAAAAAAACTGAGAAATCATGGCTGAACACCCGGCAAAAAAAAATAATCCAAAGCCATCAGCCCCCACATTGGTGGAAACCAAACATCACATCCATTGTTGACAACATGCCTCGAGGGCAGCCATGAAAGCAGCAACAAAACATATCTGGTCTCAATGGGCAGTCAAAGTACATAAGTCGAGACTCTATTCCATGTCAAAACTCTACCCCACCTTTCGAGTTCTCTGCCACTGAGCCAAATGTTGAAGCAGTTGGGAGCTCTGCAAGGACCCTAGACTCTGAGGAGGATATGAGAGAGCTGACAGTTGGGGTTGATTTCGGGCTTGAAGGCGAGGTTTCTGATGATGAGATTGACTCAGATTTTGAGGAGGCTGAATCTGATTGGGAAAATGACGAATTTGAGGAGAACTTGGTAGACTTCGCAGCAAATCATGGGGATGATGCACAAGACGAGGACTGGGTACCATGTCCACTACAAAAGAAACATCAACAGAAAGGTATGTAGAGTTTTTAAATAATATCCTACCTGTGCTTATCCTGTCATCGAAGAACAGCCTAAACAGTACATAAAAGGTCCTGATGTCATGAGTAAAGCAGCATGCACTCAACGATGACACAGACCTGCCAATAAAGGCCAGCAAAAGCTGGACTTCTACAGCTTCTCTGTAACAAGATCAGTAAATTCACCACAAAAGAGTACTTCACTGGAAAACACAGTCACCATTGATGACACACATATCCACGAGGAGTCCATTGAACCACAGATTCCACCTGCTGCTGATGATATGCCCATCCATGAGGAGACTGTTGAGGCAAAAACCCTGCAAGCTGCTGATGACATGCATATTTGCAAGGGGGCCAATGGGGCCAAAATCTCTCCCTTGAACGAGTACAATGAGGATGCTTGGGAAGATGAGGTCGACAATGCCATTTGTGGGGGGCAAGAAATTCGAGGCTGGGCAGAGCTGAGGGATCAAATTAAAGAT
The DNA here is from genome assembly GCA_036937195.1 of Nidularia pulvinata. Classification (NCBI taxonomy): domain Eukaryota; kingdom Fungi; phylum Basidiomycota; class Agaricomycetes; order Agaricales; family Nidulariaceae; genus Nidularia; species Nidularia pulvinata. Next base: position 1,090 of record JASFDH010001285.1, read on the forward strand.
GATCTGAAGAAAGGAGCAAAGACCTTATTGCTTTCCCACATGAACAAACTACTTGTCATTCGCAACTTTGCAACTCTCTGCTTGAAGGGTCTGGGACATATGGAAGCAAGTCATAAGATTGCACAGCAATGGCACGAGAAAGAAGGCACTCACTTTGCCCACAAAGTTTGATCCCTTGCATGCCACTATCAAATCTTTGAGCAGCTCCCTCAAGAGAAACATGGCAGCCTTCAAGCATTGACTTCACTGCTTGCAGATGAGAGACTTCAAACAGCATGTCAAGAATGGCTCACATTGCAAACAGCTGGTTCAGTGACTCCCCATGCATTCTGCCAGGCACTCAATAACACAATCCTTCCTGCTGTTTCCATCTCCCTGAACTCATGTCTCAGTGAGCATACAGCAGTGTGCTGGTTGGTAAAGCTTGGGTGGCATTTGATGGTTTTGAGGAAGGGTGTGTATATGGATGGCCATGAAAGGGAAGACATTGTTGAGTACCGTCAGAATGTCTTACTCCCTCTGATGGCAAAATATGAGGAAAGGATGGTGAAATACAATGGTCCAGATCTCGTGTGAGTGCCACCAAAACTGAAGCCTGGAGAGAAAGAGATTATTGCCAACTTCCAAGATGAAACCTGCTTGACAGTAAATGAATATAAAACAAAAGCATGGTAAAGAAAAACTTATTGTGCTCACCTAGACTCAACTGACACCAACATGCAGGTTGAAAGAGGGCCAAACAATTTTGCAGAAGAAAGGACAGGGTCAATTAATCCATGTCTCAGACTTCATCAACACTGAAGATGGTCAGCTTGTGGTGTATGATACTGAGGGTAACATTACTGATGAGGCCTGAGCAATTATCTATCCTGGATCAAATGGTGATGCATGGTGGGATATGGAGCAGTTGATCATACAGGTCAAAAACACGATCAAGGTCTTTGAAAAGCAGCACCCAGACTGCATGTCATTGTTTATCTTCAATCAATCTGCTGCACATGCATCTCTTGGTCCAGATGCACTTAAGGCCTTTGAAATGAATAAGTCCAATGGAGGAAAGCAGCAAAAGCAGAAGGACATTATCATTCCACAGTCAAACCCATACCCAGAATATTGTGGCAAGGTTCAGAAAATGACCTTGTCAAATGGCACACTGAAAGGATTACAGCATGTTCTAGAAGAGCATGGCTTCAATGTTCACAAGCTACATGCAAAGTGCCATCCTGTTTGCCCTGCTGACAATAAAGACTGCTGCATGGCCCGTCTTCTCAGCCAGCAAGACGACTTCAAGCATCAAGAATCAATGTTGGAAATCATCATCAAAGAAGCTGGTCATGAATGCATCTTCTTGCCCAAATTCCATTGTGAATTGAATCCAATTGAAATGGTATGTGTTGAAGTGATCAAACTTTCTCATTTATTAAACAGTTTATAATTTCTACAGTATTTGGGTTGGGTAAAGTATTGTTACAGAGAGGTCCCGAAGAAGGGATTTGCTGATGCCAAAAAGCTTGCTTGCAAATACCTTGATGCATGCCCCCCTGAGGTGATTTGCTGGTTCATCAATCGATCTTGGCATTTCATGAGCGTATATTGCAAAGGATTGACTGGAAAGGCTGCAGCATGGGCAGTTCAGTGTCAAAAGTCACATAGAGCAGTGACCAAAGGTGCTATGATGTCTATTAAAGCAATACTCAACTAAATTAGAACACCTAGGGTACTGTAAATATTGTTCATCAGGCCCAAAAATTTGGCCACCCTTAAATACTCATGGGAAAAACTTTGGAGATGTGTTTTTCAACATATTTTACCTTCCTGACTTCAGATCTGAAGTCAGTTTTGTCACAAAAATTTCCAATCCTGAGATATCAAAATTGTCGTGTTTGGCTGTTGCTGACTGTACAGGGTCTTGCATTAGTGATTGAACACATCAATTTTTTTTCTTTTATTTGTTTGACCAAACAAAGTGACAGATCAGACCCAAAGATCACTAAAGATCAGCCTGATAAGATAATCTTCATGACTTTCTTCCCTCCATCATCAATTCTGGTGTCCATGGCATCTGCACTGTCTAAAGATCTTTGCAATTGCATCATTAAGTGGAAGAGGGTTTGACATAGCATGTGCTTGCAGAGCATGCAAGCTACTCAGTTGGCATGATATTCAATACCATGGAGTGTCACTTCAAACATGGACAGTCTACAAATCCTTTCAGCTATTGGTCAGGACAACCTAGGGTCCTTGATGGAGATGATATGTCATATTTGAATGAGCTCCTAGAGCAGGATCTGTCTTTATACCTCAACAAGATCAAGTCCAAGTTATTAGATGTTACAGCAATTAAGCCTTCATAGGTTCAAAGCAAGTTTATTGGTTCTTGGTTCAGTCTAATAGTGGTGAAACCATGTATTAGGTTCTTGGGTTCAATGTATAGACACACTTCCTATTGGCTAGGACAGTTGTCAAGTTGCTAAGTCTATGTTTGAGAGAAGCTTAGGTTCTGAGGAGCCTCTAGACTAGGTCTAAGAGGTTTGAGTGGTTCTGAGTTCAAGGGACTTGAGCAAAGATGTCAATGAGGCTATATTTGCCTAGGTCAAGCTGAAGAGCCAGACCAGAGTACAGAGTGCTACTTATAGTAATCTACAATGGTCTGTGTGTGATATACTAAGTATAACTACTGTTGTCATTGGCTAGTTTAAATATAACTACTCATGTGACTGTTGTTCTAAGTAAAGAAAAAGAATGTCACATAGCAGGTTACTTGTTATAGAAAACCTTGTAACATTAGATGCTCAGGGAGTTGATATCTTGATTTCAACATTACATTGCATGCTGATGCATCTTGATATTACTAGTAAGACAGTTTTGAAGCAGGCACCTGAGAGAAACAACCATATATGTGCCATCTGGGAATTGGAGATGGCATAGTACAATGATCTGGATGTCTTCCTGTGCCTTGATGAAAGTGCAGTAAATAATTTGAGCACACAACAGCTTGCAAGATGGTCCTTGTGTGGTGTTCCCTGTGTCTACTGTCAGACATTCCTGCATTGCATTGCAATTGCCTGAAGAGAAGTTGATGAGTACCATTGCCACTGGCAGTTCCTGATGCAATATCCACATTTGCTCTAGTAGATGTAGGTGGAAGACAGGGTCCAAGATTCTCTGGTCTTGCAGGGTGAGGTGCAAATGCTGGCAGGACAACTAGCTCATGGAACAAAGTCCCATCTGGTTCGTTGACTGTCCACCTATTTGCTCAAGACATAAGCAAAGGATTAAATATATAGAGAAGTTAACAGGAGGGATAGAGGGAGAGATTGGAGAGCAAAGAGGCATTTAACACTCATTTTATATGTCCCTCGCATAGCTCCATGTAGTCATTGCATCTTCAAAGGATTGTCAATGGAGAGCACAATGTCTGCATGCCTGCTATGTAACAAGGACTAATTCCCACTTCACAAGTGAGACAGGGATCACAGAATATTGCATACTTTGAGGATACTTATGTGAAACTTAGAATGAGTATACCTCGATGCTGAATGTTGGGGTCCGATGTATTTGCTCGATGCTTCAATTGTATACATAGTAGATTATGTTATCGCAAAGGTCAATTAGTGCCTATCTCACTAATCTTCGGCCTGTGTGTCATATTGTTTGGCCAAACCAAATAGACAACAAAATCATTGATGTTCAATCACATATGCAAGACGCTATAACACATCACAAGCATCTGCAATCCTTGGATGTATTTTAGATATTTTCAGTCATCCAAGTCAAAGACATCGTCATCGTCATCCCGATTCTTTGTGTGTGAGCTTGATGCTTTGTATATGAGATCAAAGCTGTTTCCACCAGACTTCTGTATGACGCCTAAGAAATAATCAGCCTTGAGAATGATAGAAAATCATAGCAAGTGAATATATATACCAGAAGAGGCCAGCCTCAATTCCAACATGGCGGTATCGAAACTGTCGTTATTCCCGAGCTCTTCAAACCCTATCAACCTGAAATATGCAAGATATTGATTCAGCGAATAGATGGGTATTGTCGTTCTTACCTGTCTTTTGATACGCCGTCTACGAAGCAAATGATACAAGGAAGAATCTTGATTTGGAGCTTTTCCACAAGCCATGGAACATTTTCAACAAAAACGCGAAAGAAACGCGTGTTAAAGTACTTAGGGGCGAGTTTCTGTGAGGACTGATGAGCGCGAGTCCTCGAAGCAGAAAAGACATGCGTACCGCGAGATGCTTGTCCATGATTTCACATCGCTTGAAATTGGAATGGTAGAAATGCACTACACATCTTGGTTCCTTCCTATGGATAGTCACCATGTTTAGATACCGGCAACATCAATGCCGGGTAGGAAGACTCACGCACTTACGCGCACCACCTCCTTTTCGTCCATAATTTCTGTGTATAACCCATGTTCACTTTCCTTCATCTCCTTCATACGCTCCATTCTGTGAAGAGAGTAACCTTGCTTAGCCATGGAGGCGTATGAACTCGAGAAATAAAACAAGGGGAAAGCACCTCACTCTCTTCTGAGAACCTGCAAGCCCTGCTCTCTCATCACGGCATTGCTATCGTTCTCGATTTCTGCCTCCAATTCAGCAAACAAGGCATCATCGTCCTCGTCGTCTTCGTCGTCGTCGTGACGTCGAGAGCGATGGGGATGGTTCGGCTCGACGAGGCGGGAAGCCAGGGAAGATATCCGCGAATTGCTGCTACGATTTGATCAGCAAGATCAATGAATATAGAATGCTGCATACCTATCCATGATAAGAGTGGCAGAAGATGCTTCAACGAAGAAGTGAGTGTGAGCTGAGTGCAACGAGGCTATAGCATGAATGATATCGATGAAGGGTCACAGAGGTGGAGGTCCAGCCGAGTCCGTAAATGATCGAGATGTAGATCTGATCGATCATACGGAACTCATCAACTTGGAAGTTGCAATGCATAAGTTCACCCGCTGCACTCGGTTTACACCACTACAACAGTAGAGTAGTGCTTTCTGCACGGAATCCATCGTTCTATGGAACGCTAGTTTCCCTGCAATTCCCATGAAGCTCATCAATAGATATATCGACAAGCATGGCGCGGTGCGTGTCCCTATGCGCCAAATATTCACCTCGAATGATCCTGACATCTTCCCCAGGGTCATGTCACTCTGCGCCCAGAGGACGATGAGGATATGTGGCATCTTTATAATTTAATCCAACAAGGCGACTCTGTTCGTGCTCCTGCAATTCGGTGAGCGACTGTACTGTTGCTACACACGGGGCACCCAACACGCTCGTCGACAACTTGAATGTGCTGCTGATCCTGTATCTCGTCTCTGCCAGCCGTGTACAAACAGAATCAACAACAGGCTCCATAGAGTCACATCGTGTCCGGCTAAACCTCACCATTCAAGTGGGGAAGGTGGATTTCGCCTCCGCCGCCGCTCCTGGTGGTGCCGCGCAAGATCTCGGCGCAGATCAAGGTCCTTCTTCGTCCGCAGCTGCACCAGCCACTGCTGCTCTCCATATCTCCGGTCGTGTCATAGCTGAAAATCCTCACGTCAAATTAGGCGCTTTCCATACGCTTGACATCGAGCCAAATCGCGATGTACGGATCGAAAAAGCCGACGGCTGGGATAGCGTCGCCGTTGCTCGAGTGGAGGAGGCCATCGTTCCCGGACGGGGAGCAGAAGTTGGCGCTGTGGTATGCGGAGAAGGTTCTGCAGCCTTCTGTCTGCTCTCTCAGCATATGACACTAGTCACCCATCGGATATCTGTTCCTATACCCCGGAAATCTGCGTCTTCAGGCGCATCTCAGCATGAAAAAGGTCTACTCAAGTTCTATGCGACTTTGTATGACTCTTTTGTGCGACATATTCCGTATTCAAATGTGGGTTTGAAAGCTATCGTAATCGCCAGCCCTGGATGGGTGAGGGATTCAGTGCTAAGTTACCTCGTCGAGGAAGCAAGCAAACGGGGTGATAGGGCACTCCAACGGGCTCTGAAGGAGAAGGTTGTGAAGGTTCATGTTAGCAGCCCACATGTTCACAGTTTGGTGGAGGTTCTGAAGAGTCCAGAGGCAAGTCTGCATTCTTTTTCAAGGACGTACATATAATGAAGCTATCCAATAGATTGCAGCTCAGTTGAAGGAGACCAAGTTTGCGAGAGAAGGGATTATGCTAGACAAGTGAACGACACTATCAACTTTCTATTCATCGTCCTGACGGCGTGAGTCTCAAGGTTCTTCAAGATGCTCGGAAGTGACGAGATGCGAGCATGGTACGGTCCCGAGCATGTTTGTTTAGCTTCGGATCGGGGAGCCATAGGAACTCTCCTTATTTCGGATGATCTATTCAGGTGAGATCCATGTACGCTTTCACCACGTCATGTCCTCATGTCTCATCCCTTCAGAGCAAGTGATCCAGTGACACGAAAGAAATATGTCGCTTTGGTCGAGGCCGTCCAACAGAAGGGCGCAGAGGTGGTCATATTTTCTAGCATGCACGAATCAGGCCAACGTGAGGGCCACATATTTCTTGTGAAATTTACCTTTTACTGACGCCGTTAGCAGAACTGAATCAGTTAACGGGGGTAGCTGCAATTTTGACCTTCCCGCTTGATATAGAGGTCGTCGAGGCCGAAGAAAAGGAGGAGGAAGAGGAGAGGAAGCAGAAGGAAGCAGAAGCAGAGATGGAAGGCGACTGAAGAGATATAGACAGGATTGTGAGTCTATGGTAAACGTACGTTCATCAATTATTTGGTGTCGTACTTCAGAAGCTGCATGAATATCCTTAATTTGCATGATCTACTTACTGCTGCGTAATACATCGCGTGCAGTACTTACAGTACAGCGAAGCATGTCACTGCCGATCGAAGTGGTAATTATAGGAACTCCGCTTTCATTGCTCGATTGCCATCCTCGGGGGCGCTGGAGATCGACGCACGATGCTAAACCCTTTACGTACCTACAAGTCCATGTCCCTAATAAATAGCGCTCTGCTCATTGTATTATCCAAACCTATTGTCACTTTCGCTCCCCACCGGTGTGCAGTCCCCATTCTTCTCTTCAATTTCGTAGCGAGCTCTACAATGTCTAAACGCGTCAGAACAACTTCTCCTAACAGCACTCGTGCCTATTATCCTGCAAAAATCGCCCGCGTATCGCCGCTTGCTAGTCAGGGCACCCATTTCTCTCCCATTAAAACATCCTCTGCGCAAACTGCGGCAGCCGTCGATGCAGATCCGCCCTTCGGCAAACTGGCTAAGGCGCAAAAGAATGTCGTGAAGGTGCCGAGGAAGGGCGAATGCGTTGTTTACTGGATGAGGATGTCAGATTTACGAAGTAATAATATTATATATATAGATATATCATGTCCTGCACTGACAAGGTTGTATTTTTCAGTCATCGATAATAGAGCGCTGTCGCTAGCTTCGGACCAAGCCCAGAAAGACGCAGTTCCTCTCGTGGTGCTGTTTATATTAAGCCCCCAAGACTACATTGCCCATGACAGGGGTGCTCGTCGAATAGACTTTTTGTTACGCAACTTAGTGTCCCTTCAAGTGAGTTCAAAATTTGGCTGTACATGAAAAATAATTATTTGCACGCCATTGATATCTAGATTGCACTCGAAAAACTTCAAATACCCCTGCAGACTGTATCAATTACCCCAAGAACGAGCATTCCATCAAGAATAGTTGATATGCTTGGGGCTTACAGTTGTACTCAACTCTTTGCCAACGTTGAGTACGAGGTAGATGAGCTGAGGAGGGATACGAAAATCTGTCAGCTTGCAAGCGTTAAAGGAATCCAAACAAATTTTGTGCATGATAAATGTGTAATCGAACCAGGCGTTATTTTAACGAAACAGGGCAAGCCCTACACCGTCAGTACATGGATTTCTGGAACTATTTATAACACGGAGCTCACATACTTGGATCCGGGAATATCAGGTATATTCGCCCTTTCAAAAAAACTGGCTTGCAACCTTGAACGGAAATATCACACACTATCTCAAAGATTACCCGCCCCCGAAGGCGAATTTTGAATCCATACGTAATTTAGAAAAGTTTTCGGCGCTTTTCGACTGCAAAATTCCTTCCACTGTCCCAGGATTCGAGCTAGAGGACGCGGATAGGCAGAAAATGCAGAAAATATGGCCGCAAGGAGAAGAAACAGCACTGAAGGTATGTGAGTCAGGAGCAATGCACGCTAGTCCATCTTGAAGTCAATGTTTGCAGATCCTTCAGCATTTTATTCGAACTAAAGCACGTTCTTCGCAACTCGGTGCTGTGGATCCCCTGACTCCCGGCATGCAAGAATGTGAGAAAGGCAATCGAATATCCAAATATGACGTCGAGCGAGATAGAGCTGATCGAGATACCACTAGTCGACTAAGGCGAGTCCTATATAGTGGTGGTGTTCAAGAAACCAGCGAATAACAAGTACGTTGTGAATAGCCCATACCTTTCATCAGGGGTTATATCTGTTCGTGCGTGCGTGCGCGAAACCATGAAGGGGCGTCAAAAGGGCATTGTTGATGGAGGTAGCTTTTCTGGAACCGGACGGTGGATACAAGAAATTGCTTGGAGAGACTTCTATATCGATGTCCTCGTACACTTTCCGCGCGTCTCAATGGGTCGACCTTTCCTTGAGAAGTTCGCCAGTGTGGTCTGGGAAAAGCACCAATTGCCACAAGACACCACAGTCAGTGGAACATCAACTGGCGACCGAGATGGAGAGGCACTCAATAAATGGAAGATGGGTCAAACTGGAGTGCCTATAGTGGACGCAGCCATGCGATGCATCAATGAAATGGGGTGGGTTCATAATCGAGCCAGGATGATAAGCGCGATGTATTTGACGAAGGATCTGATGATTGACTGGAGAATTGGCGAGAGGGTGCGTAATTCGCCATATTATCCATTTTTCACTTGAATTTCAATCTTGTTAGTACTTCATGAAAATGCTGGTAGACGGTGACCTCGCGTCAAACAATGGAGGTTGGCAATGGTGTGCTAGCACAGGCACTGATCCATGCCCGTACTTTAGGATATTCAATCCGTACACACAGAGTGCAAAAGTATGTTATCGAAGAGTTATATCTTGCTATCGGTTTGTAAACATTTGATTACAGATTGATCCAACAGGAGAATTCATCCGGCACTGGGTACCAGAATTACGGAAATTGAAGGGTCCAGGTGCGTCGCATCTCCTACCTTTATTGCACCTTTCCTTGAAGTTGACAATGCTGTACTTCCATTCCACAATCTAGAGCTGTATAACCCTTCTGCATTGGCCGCAGTAAAATTAGGTTATCCAAGGCCCATTATAGTGCACAAAGAGGCAAGGGAGAGGGCATTGAGACGATACAAAAATCCAGGCGAAGTATGAGGTCCAAGGAGGTCATCTTCATGTCGGTTGTGGGATGTTTATTTGCACAAGACCTTCCAATTGTTTGGACATAATGAAGTTGCCAAACAAATACGACAAATTTTCGTTTCCGCTAGAACAGTGAGCTACCACGAACCCCATTGTGCAAAACTGCCAAACCAGCAATCCTTAGTTCTTCGTTGCTATGACATCTCGGACGTTGCTAGGAAACCATGTTTGACTCTCTTTGCCTCTGTGGGCATCTGGAGAACACTTGCTAAACCAGGAAATTTATACTCGACCCCGAACTGTCATATATGGGATAGCGTCGTAGAACTATGGCTTTCATGTCGCCATTCATGGCCCGCTAAGTCCTACCTCCTCAGGTATTTAAGCCGACCGAAGTAAGAACCTACTCCCTATCATCCAGACCTCATCTGTCTGATCACCAGCTCGTTTCCTACTCATCTAACATCCCTACCGACCGAAGCACTTTAACTAGTGGCTTCTTTCTGCATTGCAGCTTCATCTTCTCAAAACATCACCAATCTCCCTTCACCATCCTCTTTATTCTGTAGCTATGTCTCACATTAGCGCTAGCTCTGTGTGCTCGCTCTTTTCAGTTTCCTCGACTTCATCGTCTACACGCACTCTTTTCGGCCCCTCCGCTTCTCCTCGTGACAACCACGTCATGTATGAGGAATTGGGCCAGAGCTACAGTCGCTCTCGCCAGTCTACTCGGAAGCCATCATCATCCGCTTCCTCCGCACCCGCCATCTCTTCCTTGAACAGATCTTTTACTCTTTTCATCCCTCAGGCTTCTGTGTCACCTCGCGAAGCACACGCGATATACGAGGAGTTTGGGCAGATTCTGCGCCCCTCGAACCACTTAAGCAACGGTTCTCGTGCGGGAGCCCCTAATTCAGGGAAAGGCGCATTTGGATTGAAGAAGTGGCTCGGTGCCCGATAGAAATGAGGCTCGCATAGTGTGCTCGCTCGGGACTGCAGCGAAACTAAATTGCGATATAGTCGACGCGCGCGTACAGCCGCTAATTTGACGTCGACCTGCGCCGGACAAAGCTGCTAGACAGCCTTGTCCCATGCGGCGCCGTGTCATGCGTTGGGCGGGAGCAATGCTCGACAACTTGTGTGTTGGGAAGCAATAACCCCAACCAACTACCAAAAAGTGTCCGCTGCTCAACCGATATGCGGACAACGACAGCTAGGACATTTGAGTGCATGCCACTGAGACAGAGAATGGACTTTTTCTACTACTAAATACATTGTACCTGTAGTTATGTAAATTCACAATCGTGTACAATGGCTTCAGAACACTTTCTAGAAGCTTTTCAATTTCAATACGCAGAAAAGCTTGATACAAGTTTATTTGAATTTCAATGCACAGTGGTAGACTGTTTAATATAAAATACATGAATCCTAAGGATTGTTGAAATCCGAATACTACTACACTAACACACGCAAAGCTCCTGCCTCACAAAGAAGCACTCTGCGGGCCATATAGTAGCATCTGCACCCCTCTGACCTGTCGGTGGCATAACGCCGACCGACCGTGTCGCTACCCAACGGTCAACGGCACATGGCGCCACCTCTCAAAGGCATCACGTCTTTTTAAATAACCAGTACGCGAGCGCTGTTGAAGCGGGAAGGCAAGGGCGAATTAAGCATAGTTCTCACGAGCCCATTTGGCAGCATCAACGAGGTGGATAAGTGACGTCTCAGTCTCCTTCCAGCCACGGGTCTTCAAGCCGCAATCCTAAACAGTAAAAAATAGTTAGTATCTGCTTGAATACACATAGAAAGGAATACGAACGGGGTTAACGAAGAGTAGAGAATCCGGGAGGATGTCAAGCATGGCCTTGAGACGATCCTTGATCTCCTGCTCTCCAGGAACACGAGGAGAGTGGATATCGTAAACACCGGGGCCGATCTGGTTGGAGTAACCGTACTGCTTGAAGGTGTTGAGGAGCTTCATGTCGCTCTTAGAGGCCTCGATGGAGATAACGTCGGCATCTAGACGCTGGATAGACGGGAAGATATCGTCGAAGTCGGAGTAGCAGAAGTGAGAGTGCGTCTGAAGCCGATCAGTGACGCCAGCGGTAGAGAGCTTGAAGGAGTCCACGGCCCACTTCAAGTAGACGTCCCAGTCAGAGCGACGGAGGGGCAGCTGGACATACTTATTAGATGCGAATTAAAAAAAGTAGATGAGATAATGACTAACCCCTTCACGGATGGCAGGCTCATCAACCTGGATGGCACTGATGCCGCCCTTCTCGAGATCGACAACCTCATCACGAAGAGCAAGAGCGAGCTGCTTGGACTGGAGCTCGCGAGAAACATCGGCGCGGGGGAATGACCAGTTAAGGATGGTGACGGGTCCAGTTAGCATACCCTTCATGGGCTTGTTGGTGAGGCTCTGGGCGTAGCTACTCCACTTGACAGTCATGGGGCCAGGGCGGCTAACATCGGAGACGATGATGGGAGGGCGAACGTAGCTGTAAAAGGATGTTAGATTTTGAAAAGAAATAGAAGCATCAGAAACATATTTACCGGGACCCGTAGCTCTGAACCCAGGCATTTTGAGTGAAGACAAATCCATGGAGTTGTTCGCCGAAGTACTGAACCATGTCGTTACGCTCGGGTTCACCGTGCACGAGGAGGTCGAGGCCGATCTTCTCTTGGAAACGGACAACGGTCTCGATCTCCTTCTTGATGAACTCCTCGTATTGCTCGACGGTGATCTCGCCCTTGTTGAGCTTGGCACGAGCTTGACGGATCTCCTTGGTTTGCTGAAACAAAATTCAGTAGTGGTACTTGAAAGGAAATACGAATGTTAAACATACAGGGAAAGAACCGATGGTAGTGGTGGGGAACTTAGGAAGGTTAAGGTGCTTAGCCTGGATCTCCTTGCGAACGGCGAAGGGGCTCTTGCGATCGAGCTGATCAGGAGTGATAGCAGCGACGCGCTTGCGAACGGTATCATCAGAGCTGCTCTCGAATTCACGGCGCTTGGCAATGGAGATCTTGTTGGCCTCGAGGGCAGCAGCAACAGCGGAGTCCTGGGAGCCAGAAAGGACTGCGGCTATGGTGGCGACCTCAGCAGCCTTCTCCAAAGCGAAGGAGAACCAGTCTTTCTGCTCGGCAGTTAACTTGTTCTCTGATGCGAGAGTAACGGGCGTATGGAGGAGGGAAGACGAGGTGGCAACGATGACACGGCCGGCACCGAGAGCATCAATTGCCTTCTGGCCGAGCTTGATGGCAGCGGCAAAGTCAGTCTTCCAAATGTTACGTCCCGAAACCAGGCCAAGAGAGAGAACAATGGGAGTGGGCTTGATGGCCGCAAGGACCTCATCCAGCTGGCCTGGGGCACGATCAAGATCGATGTGGAGACCAGCGACGGGAAGCTTGGCAATGTATTTGAGGTTGGAGTCGAGACGGGAGAAGTAAGTGGTGAGGAGAATTTTTGGGGCGACGGGGGCAAGCGCGGCGTAAGCGGAGGCGAACTCTTTCTCAAGGGTAGCAGCGCTGTCGAGAACGAGAATAGGCTCATCAACCTGAACCCACTCAGCTCCCGCTGTCTTAAGGTCAGCAAGGAGAGTCTTGTAGACAGGAAGAAGCTTAGGGAGAAGGGAGATCGGCTGGAATCCAGGCTTGGCATCTTTGGAGGCTTTGCCGAGAACAAGGAAGGAAACGGGGCCCAAGACAACAGGGCGGGTGGTAACACCGGCAGCCTGAGCTTCCTTGAACTCCTCAACAGCCTTGTTGAAGTTCAGCTTGAAGTCGGTCTCCTCAGAGAATTCGGGAACAACGAAGTGGTAGTTGGAGTCGAACCTAAAAATAGGCGCTGATCAAGACAAAAAAAGTGATCGGATCTAGAAAGGACTTACCACTTCTTCATCTCAGAGGCAGGAACATCGACACCCTCAGACTGGCGTCCACGGCCCATGGCGAAATAGACATCGAGAGGGGACAGCCCAAGGCCAACGTAGCGCTTGGGGATCACATTGAAAGCAGCAGAGTGGTCAAGAACATGGTCGTACAAGGAGAACTCGCCGCTAGATAAGAGATATACGTGAGTGGAGGCGATGCCATCGATAAAGAGATCTCTCGTACCTGGGGACGAAGTCAACACCCTTAGACTTGACGGAGGTCCAGCTAGCCTTCTTGACATCAGCGGCGGCCTTGATAAGGTCATCGGCAGAGATTTTTCCAGCCCAGTAGGCTTCGACTGCTTTCTTAACTTCACGGTTGGCACCTGGAAAGAGTGGGTCAATTTCATTGTCTGAGAGCAACGTGGTTGAAGATGTGCTCACCAATGCGGGGGAAACCAAGGACACTAGAGGCAACCATCTTGGACAAGTTGTGGATGAGGATGGTGGTAAGATGGGAATGAGGGTTTAGATTTTATTGCGATGGCGACTTATACGCAGTGGTGAAGCACGTGCTTGTAACCCTGAGATAATCGATAAATCGATCGCATCGTGCAAGAAATGAATAAAAACATCGACCGACTCTTCCGATGGAGCACCTGGCAGTGCCGAAGTCCGGACTCTTCCAGGGGGCATACAAGTTTCGACATTCACACAGTGTCGCGAACACATTAGAAAACGACACGTTGGCGGAAAAGGCGACACAGTGTCGTGAACGTCGTACTCCCACTGCATACTCACCCAGACAAGTGTTAGATAAGTCCACTTGAATAGTATTGACAGCATTGATCAACGACACTGTGTCGCTGATGACTGTGACACAGTGTCGTTGATCTAGCCGAAGTGTCGCCTTTTACCGTGTCGGCGACCCTGTGTGCTAAGGCCCCACTCGGATGCCCGGTTAGGATCCAGTTAAGTAAGTTTGGTTAGGTTTTAAAAAAGTTGTCACAAACCGAGTGACCCAGCTTTGATGGGTTAGTCACAATTGGCCAGCGTCGTCGTCGTAGATAGATCAGATAACCAGATCTTTCCCATACTTTGCTCGAAATCTACGTATTGTGGCCAAGACTTTCATATATTACTCTCATATGGTCAATTATAAAAACACCAATAACACCCCTTCTCGGCCTAGTATCCACAAAATCCATGAAGAAAAGCGCAAAAAAGCTGGTTATAGGGAAAGGCCGTGACAGATCGTGTTAACGCTAACTGAGTGCAAACCGAGTGTTCCCGAACGCGCATCTGGTTAGGTTTTGATTTCCCCCGCCAAAACCAAAACCTGACCGGGCATCCGAATGGGACCTAACTTGTCTATCCCATCCAGCTTCGACGCTTCCTAGTCAACTGTCTGCTGACGATGAACTGTGAGCTGTAGGTTGGGGAGAGGCTGAGCGT
>JASFDH010001286.1:0-15802 GCA_036937195.1 Nidularia pulvinata
AAGGGACCCGTACGAGAGGAGGACATCCTTGCTCTTCTAGAGAGTGAACGCGAAGCACGGTGTGTATGATTGGTGCAGTTCTAAGATACGAAGCTCAGTTTTTTTTTTCCGTAGCCGCCTTCGTTAAAACATCTATTTCTTGCTGGTCGCCCGTTGTATCTTTTCACATCTACATTACAGTGTATAACACGCCATTCATTATGCATGATGTCTACGCTGGCACAGTGTAGTTGGATGAGAGCGTACTTTACCTGTGATAGAGCCACAAAACTCAGCAATTGTGCATGCACTGCGTCTGTTCTCTAATTCCCAACCAAGCAGGAATGGTTTCATAGACAGTTTTACCATTCGTCCGTAATATGGAGATGGCCGAGATTACTTAAATTGTGTGAAGTGCTGTATACCATTCATCCATTGACATCCACGGCCTTTGTCCCACAACTACGATGATACCCAATTATGCCTATGTCACTCTCCTGACGAAACCTGCCTATCTGCCTGGGACACTCGTCTTAGACCATGGCCTTCGAGCTGTTAAATCTAGATACCCCCTAGTGGTGATGATCACTCCAACGTTACCCCAGTCTGCCAGAGAGGTTCTACGCAAGCGAAACATTATAATGCGAGAGATTGAGTCGCTTCGTCCTCAGGAAGGACAACACACCCTTTCGACTCATGATGCAAGGTTCGCGGACACATGGACTAAACTTAGGTATCAATGCCATTCGTCGAGCATTCGTCCTTCACACTGATTATTGATCGCAGAGGCTTTGAGTTAATCGAATATGAAGTATACCAAAATATTATTCCGCGGGAAAATGCATACTCAACAGTTGTTAGCGAATTGTACTCCTAGATTGCGACATGATTATCTTGCGAAACATGGACGAATTAATGAGCTTAGATCTACCCTCGGATCATATCGCTGCCGCGCATGCCTGTGCGTGCAACCCACGTAAACTTGCCCACTATCCAGCTGACTGGTAATCTTCACGACATTGGGAGCTGCGCACACTGACCTCATATTCATTTGTAGGATTCCACAAAATTGCGCCCACAGCGCAGTGAGTCATCCTACGGCACTACCACCTGTGGAAACGGAATATACCCCTCGCCCCTACGGTCAACTGAACTCGGGAACCGTAGTTCTCAACCCCTCAAAGGAGCTTTCCGAATCGATTGTGCACTTTCTCGCCACACATGATAAGATAGCAGAATTTTCATTCCCGGATCAAGATCTTCTCACCGCGTTCTTCAAGAATAAGTGGAAGCCTATTTCCTGGTATTACAATGCCTTAAAGACACTGCGGGTTATACACCCTCAAGAATGGAGCGACGATGAGATTCGTTGTCTTCACTATATTCTGCCCGATAAGCCATGGCAAACAAGGGTCACACCTCCAGAATACGAGGATGACAACGGAATTCTCAACAGCTGGTGGTGGAAGCAGTTCGACGAAGTGGCCGAAGAGCTGAAAGCTTCAGATGTGGAAGGCTGGCAATTGGTATCGGCAAATGTTGATAATAGAGTATAGCAATCATAAATACACCCATGCTGACCGTCAGCATATGTAGGTCTTTTATGTTACGCAGTCAAGCTCGCCATGCAACGTGAACTTGATCCGTCCGAAATCTCATAAGATTATAAGCAAAATTACAAACCTATACCACAAGGAAAGCTCACCTTTGCGTGCATGTACTCTTTGATATCGGAGTCTGCTGTCCCATCCGGAAGCTGAGCAGCCCAGCTTGGGCGATCATTATCCCGTTATCAATGCAGAACCTAATCATGAAATAGTCAGCTCAGCCACCGTGTTTCTCGCCTTATCAAACTAAGGTGTCACCGTTCATCAGTCGCGAACACTTGTCCGCCGCGTTCCAGCGCCATGATTCCCATCATCTCTTGCAATCGTTCGTTGCCTGGAAAAAGATTGTGAAACTGCCACATGGCATAATGAGAGATAAATTTACAGCCAACGCCGCCAACAATCAGCACCTCCTTGCTGCCTATATGTGCCATTGCTCGTTCTGTGATTTCGACAAGCATGGCAAATACGTTTTCTTGCAGAGAAAAACATAAATCAGCCGGAGTAATTATAGATATATCTTCAGCATTTTTTGGTATGCCATCGGGACGGTAGCGTTTGTCTTGCGTATACGCTTCTATTGACGTTAAAATACCAGAAAGACTGACGTCCATCCCCTTCGTGGCATACGGAAGAGGCAGTAGTTTCTTTCCTCTAAAGGCGGTAATGAGTTTCATCTGAGAACAAAGGGAGATGTCTCACTTCTTTGCTTCTTGCTCGATATTATAACCTGGACTAGGATCATTGCTTAAATTGATTACCCTAGCAAATCGATCCAGGCAGTTTCCAACAGCAATGTCGAGCGTTTCTCCGAAAATCCGATAACATTGTCTTGAATACGCAATTACCTGAGTATTTCCACCCGATACATATAATACAACGGGATTTTTAGCCCCAGTGATTTCCCGGCCCATTTCAATATCTGCAATTTGACGCGTGAATTGCCAGTCAAGGAGGGAATTGAATGTCCGGACATACGTCCAATACAATGGTTGACACCAACCAGAGGCTTGTCGAACAATAGAGACAGTGTTCTTGCAACCAATGCGACGGATTGCAGTGGTGCCCCCATTCCAGGTCCTGAAAACTCCTCTGAGTGAACTTGACGAGCACATTAGAAAGACATTTTCACCTTTCGTGTAGCAGATGCAATTTACGTCGCGGACAGAGATGCCAGCCTTCGTGAGACTGTCGTTGATAACTCTTAGAGCCCATTCACGATGATGGAGAGCCGTGTCCCTCGGTTGAAACCCTTCTCCGGGAGGTGTGATATAAGTATGCCGGACATTCGATAGCACAGTCGTTGATCCATCTTCCGCATGTCTAATCACTCCAGCACCGAGCTTATTGGCAGATCCTTCCAGGCCGAGCGCGAGATATGGTCTCTCTACAGATCTTTACCCATAAGCAAAAATATCGGACATGATTGCTGATATAAGAGACCTGGATTCTTCAAAGGAGACGGTTTGCGAATACGTCCGGGCATCTTCGAGTTACTGCGAGATTTTAGGAGGGGCAGTGAGACGAATTCAGATCAAAAGGACGATAGCGAATTCAAGTGATCGAGTCAGGACTAGACGTATGCAAGATTGTGGAAGTACTCACGATCACGATCGATCTTTGTCTGACGTCCCGATCCGACGAGCGTGTACGACTCCAGATTCCAAGCATGTTTTCTATAGAGGCCCCCGTACTCTCGTCGTCTCTGGTGTCAGATATACTCTTTGTCACTCGGAAATAAAGATATAGAAAAATTTAAAATTCAATAGCAGCAGAATAAACGAGCGTAGATGTACTAGTACGTCACAAATACATTTGCGTAAAGCAAGATATAGCAAATAATGATAGCGAAATAAAAAGAAACTCTAAACAGACCTCCTAGCAGATCGCCTTTTCGGCTGACCGTTACCACCTTGTTCTTCGCCCTCTCTGCCTCGCTTAGAGAGTGTGTTAGAACCCGGGGAGGAATCATCCTCGGCTTTCTTACTCAGAAGGGCCGAGTAAAGTTCCTCGTCGAACTCGAGGCATTCCAGTCGGACGCAGGGCACCCGTAATTCTCCTCTGTCATAGGCGGCTTGGACCTCTGCGGGAGTGCGATGCTTCTCAGCCTTGTCCACGGTCGTTTTCGAATACGTGGTCCTAACCTAATGATCGTTTCTCGTCAGGTATCAGTTTGTGTAATGGGGATGTTTTCTTACAGAAATTGACAGTGACTTCCACTCTTCAACGGTTAGAGGGTCGACGCGGAGTGCACGATAGTAGCCGAGGTAGGTGTATTTCCGTTTGTCTCTGGGGTTGGGTTTAATACCTACAAAAATATGCTGATCCTGGGGCTGAAGGAAGGTGTTTTTCTCGCCGCCGAGGCCAACGAAGATATATCCATGCTGTCCAGGAGTGGAGGGGCACCACGGATTATGGTCCAGTCCTGGGCAAAGATATGTTGAAATATTTTTGCTCTTCGCCAACGCGGTCTGACTTTGTGTAACCCTTAACAAAGTTTGCATCAGTACGCCCGGCCGGCGGTCATGATTAGAAAACAAACTCACCGCACAATCAATGACTGCATGGCACCGCCAATGGCCGATTTCAAGAAACCCCTATCAAAGAGACAGTGGTCTTCAGAGAGGTTGATATCAGGTATGATAACAGGCAGGTCGGCGAGGGCCTGCTGGCGGAAAGCAGGAAGAGGGGAGTGTTGCGAGATTTGCAAGAGCTGACTGGAGCTAGCGGCCAAGGCGCCGGCGATGGAACTTTCCCCCATCGCTGTCTCATAATCGGCCATTTTACTCGGCCTGCTGTGCAATGATTTAGACCCTTGAGGACTTATTTTAATAAGATTTCCATCCTGCGAGAACTTCGTGTGTGTGGCAATAGGAACGCTTCGTGCTGTGTGACGGTCAGTCGTCTTGACCTCGGGTAGACTGCCATGTTTCCGGTGTTTAGACACTTCAGGCAACACCCTAGTTTTTGCGTCAGGCGACTTTGTGAAGTCGGTGTGTGTAGCGATAGGAACGCGTCGCGCTGTGTGATGACTAACCACCTTGACTTCAGGCAGACTGCCGTGTTTCCGGTGTTTCAATGTTCTAGATCCTTCACTGGGAATCGTCCTAGTTTTAACTTCAGGCGACATCCTCACATCGGCGAGTTGAATGGGAACGGTTCGTGGGGTGTAATGGTCGATGCTCTTGACTTCAAGCTGAGCGGAATGTTTCCTGGGAGTGCTGAAAAGAGCGGATTCGTCATCGCGAATTGGAACAGTCGCTGTGTGCGCTGCAGGGTGAGCCGATCCCATCAGAGTCTGCTGGAGGTCAGTAAAAGCATAAAAATTGATGAGCCTGAGGTAATCCTCACTAGGTTCTTTAATTTCATAATGGTTGCGACTAGACTCTTATTGTTCTCTTCGACTTTGCGGAGATGGTTGAGGGTTTCTTGCAGCTCTGCATGGGATTTCTGGTTTTCAGCCTCCTTCAGGTCAGAGAGATGTTTGAGTTCTTCGATCTGGGTATTTTATTTTAGCGGGAGTATAGAACAAAATGAATGTGTTCACTTCCTTCTCCAAAGTTCCTACTTTTGCTTTCAGTAAGTCTTCGGCATCTTTATTGGCAGCCTATGCCATGAAAAGAGTCAATTGCGCCATAATAAGTTCGATACATATATAATTTTTACCTCCTGCGGCTGTTGTGTCCGAGACTGCGAATCGACAATGTTACGCAGCATTGAAACCTAGCATATCCATAAGGAGTGCCTCCGATATACTAGTGAATTTCCTCACCTCACTGTGCAGCTCCGTGATTTCCGACCGAGAGCGCGTAAGATCGATCTGCACAACGCCCAGGTCGTGCATAGATTTATCGCGCTGGGCGATTAAATATTGCTTCTCCGATAGAAGAATATCCCTTTCAGCAGCAAGGCTTTGAACTTGTTCATGAGCGATTTGTAGCTAAATCCATGTGAAGTTAGAGATGCGACAAGAAGGAAAAGAGGACGCCACACCTGCTCCTTTACTCTGTGGTACTCGACTTTCGCCTTCTCTAGCCCCTCGTCGACATGTCTCAACTGACCAAGCATCCCTTGGCCGCCCTCCTCATTACTTGTTTGAAGAGGAGACACGTCATGCACCAACCCAGCTGGTTCTACTTTCTCTTGCAACTCGTATTTGGCTCGCCAGCTTTGGAGCTGAAAAGAAGCAACGATTCATCTTACTTTGCTCTCATAATCGTGTAAAATGAATTCTCCGTACCTCTTCCTTTAATGCATTAGTTTCGCGTTGACGTTCGGCGTGCGCCAGTTCCAGCTGGGCCAGCTCCTTCTTCTTTCGACTGACTTCCTGGATAGCTTGGGAGCACTTGTGCAGCAGGCTCACCAGGAGCACATCGTCCGAGGGTGCGTCGGCCATGGGTTTCACGCGTAGTCCTTAAATATACGCGGGACTAACGCGCGAAGAAGCTTGATGATGTGACCGTTATGAGTATTCCTCCCTCCCGGGATGATGACGTTGATGGAGAACACCCTCACGTGCACCGTGTTGTGCACAATGCACACCGTCTATTCAATCACTGACAGTACGTGCTTTTGAGCTGCTCTGGGCTGCTCGATGTTCAAGGTGGTCAACACATAAATTCATTTTGTATCACACGGGCATATAATCGCGTACTGTGGGGTAACACGCTCAATTTTCGCATTCGAGAAATCACGTTCGATAAAAAGGCTGGTAAAATACAAGGGGTAAAAAGAATCCACGAGACGAAGACAGTCATACGTGCTGGGTTAAAAGTCAAATCAAGAATACTTGAAGACGTGGGTAGAGAACGAAGAGATGGTGTGGATAGTACATGGGCGAGAAAGTAACGACGGTCTTTGGTAGGTAACAGGGATGGGGAGAACTATGGCCGACTTGGTCGATGAGAAAGGCAAAGGAGAAGGGAACATAAGATAGCGTACATCGCTGCGAGCGTGGTCAGGTAAGTGGCGGAATCGTGGTTCGCTGGAAGTTTGGAAGAGAGCAGGAGCACAGGGCTGGTGTAGTGTACAAAGGCTGCAAGCCCTCAAGTGGTGAAGTGAGTATGATTAACTCTCAGCGCTAGATGCCCTAAACCAGTCAGCCTGAAAATCCCGCTCCGGCAAGGAAGGACTTGCCTCAGCCCCTCGTCCTCGACGCAGAGCGACTCCTAATATTGCCGGAGCCGCCCCTACCCGTCGACTCGAACTGACCATGGAGGTGTTCATGATGCTCAATGCCCGGGCCTGGGGTGGAGGTGAGGTTGGCAGCGCCGCCGCGGCCTGTGGAGTGGCTAAAAGGGAAGGATCAGCTAATCTGAGCAGAGGCGAAGTCATGAATACACGTACATTCCCTCGTGGCCCGGTCCTAAATGCTTTCTTCGTTCTTCGTCCTCGGCAAGCTCGACATTGAGGCCGTCTCCGGGGTAGATGTTCCCTACGCCGCCACGGCCTGTGGAATGGACGGCTGGGTGATGGGGCTGTGCAGGGGAGTGGACGTCCCCTCTCCTAGCAGGTGAGTGGGCATTAGATCCCGGTTCGCGGGATCGCGAGCGAGTGATGTTGCCCAGGCCGCCGCGGCCCGTTGAGTGCTATAAGCAGAGATCAGCGCGTGGAGAAAGATCGGAAGAGAGGTAAGCCCTACGATGGCGTCCTGATTTGCAGCTACGTATGTCTTGATGACTTCTTGCTCGGTCTCATCAATGGGTGGGGGATTATGAGTGGCACCGACTTCGCGCGATGGGGAGCGGATATTCCCAGCGCCGCCGCGGCCGGTGGAGAAGATCTATGTGAAGAGTTGGTCAGGGCATGAAAATTTAGACGGGACAGTCATGCTGACTCGGCTAGAGTCGACTGCAGGCTCTCTGCCTCTTGTGTTGGAGAAGTCTTCGGGGCCAGTTTCTGGCCTGGCGTCGCGGGAAACAGAGGCCTGGCGGATGTTGCCAATGCCGCCTCGTCCGGACGATTGCTGGAGGACGGTTAGATGGGCAGGGGTGATAAGAATAACGACTTACGAAGGCATCGCGGCCACGGGATACGGAGCGTTCTGACATGGGGGTTAGTTGCGGAAAGGGAAAAAACACCAGGAGTTATATAGTGGGGAGCCAGGAACCAATTGCAGTGCGGATGACAGAGATGGACGTCAAATCGCACCGGAGCCTAGACGGGTCTGCGGGCCACCACCCGGCATAGTGCAATGCATAATAGTGAGCAGTGCAGCAGAGCGAGCGAGACTGGGAGGGGACAACCAGCTCAGGCTCAGGATGCTAACCAGATGCTAACTCTGCATGGCATGGCAGGGCAGGGCAGCATCAGCGAGATAAGATACGTAGATAGCGTCCTCAGAGATAAGCAGTGGCCACCCCGTGTGCACGCCAATTCCTTATCTCTTATCTTTCTCTCTTGTCCTCCAACCACCACCACTATCCCTCCTCTCCTCAAATACTATGAACACTCACCAGGCGTCTTGTTCTTCAGCATCGGCAACTCGCTCGTTATAGAGTCGCCTTCTTCGTCGTGCTCAGCGCCAGTTCCGCTCATCGACCGGGTAAGCTTTGCTCCGAACGCTGATATTTTGCTCGACAGCGCTGCCCGCTTCGTCGATGGTGAGGGGGATTTTGCCCGTTGCGCAAACATGCTACGAATACTAGTGGAGGAGTTGTGGAGGGACGTAGGGAGGGACGTAGGGAAGGAGGGACGTAGGGAAGGCGGCGACGAAAACTGGGGTGCTTGGCTGATCGCTTTCTGGTTTTGAATGGTGCGCGATCGGTCTGTTTTGCCATTCGCATGCTTGCATCTGACTTGGACTGTTTGCCGTACAGTCCCCTTTCCCTCCGTGCGTACTATGGCGTTTGCGGAGCGCAATCCAACGTGATCTGCCTCTCAGCGTGATCCTACTTTTTCCCTCCTCTGACATTCCGGTCAGACGACTCGTCCCTACACACGGCCGGTTCATGATTCATCTCGCTTGCCCGTGCCAACGTGTGCGTCTACTTATTTTCGGGCGGATCTGTCTCTGTATGTATGCCTTTCCTTCCAATTTCCTGTTCCCGCCGTTGCCAAATCTACATCACTCCCTCGTCGGGAACCAAGCCTCAAGAAAGGCTTAGGCTGTGTCCATTTATCTCGGCGCCAGCAAAGGTCGTCTTACCCACCTCCCACCTCTTCCGGATTTTCTTACAGCCGTTCATCACCATTCGATTCGCCACCAACCCGGCACGGTGACCATGTCCATCCGGCCCACCAGGATGTACCCCCGACACTTAAGACACCCACTGGCACCCTCAAGACGTCCACCCCAAATCTCGTCCATGCTGTTCATGACGTTCTCCCGCATCTTCGGTATCAATCTTGTGTCACGGTCCCTATTCAATCTACATCGAGCCCTGCCATTCTGTTGCGTCTCCCTACACTATGTCCAAAGCTGAGCTTCAATAACGTGCGTCGTCCGACTCCCACAGGCTGCATCAGGACAAAAATCTGTGCTCAAATATAGCAAATGAACTCAGATACAGCGCCTCGTCCGACTCCCACACCACGCACGTTCGGCAGGCTGCGAACTAGCTTCTTCGACAGACTGCGCCCCTCATCTGCCAACGTTCTGTGCCCTGTCTACCGTATGGAATTACATACACCTACAGCAGCACGCCATTGGGCGCCCTATTGGTTCGCAATGCATACCATACGAACTTTCCATCCTTGTGGCTTCACCCGGCGTCAGCGTTCTATACTTATTCATATATTTTTTTGCTTCTCAGCCAGAGATCCGCCCCGCCACTTGTATGCAACGGTCAGGAACGGCACAGGTCACGTAGTGGAATCACAAGACCCCTTCGGAGTCCTTAAACTCGTCCGACTCACCAAGCTGTTTACGCCCAAGACTCGAAAGAGCCCAAGGCCATCGATATCACTTTAATGTTCCATGTGACAGGTTCTCTCTACTCCCTTAGCCTTCTGCGCGCGGTCTGGATTTGCACAAGTCGCGCTTGGCGCCTGAGGTGGCGCTGCCTCTGCATCTGCCCATCTATGGCCTCCTCTCTTCCTCCTATCTCTTTGTTGCTCTGCTTTACTCTTTGCGTCTATCTGGTTTGCACGCTGTTCGACACTCGGCTCGTGCCTGCATGCTGTTGTTGTATTTATATACTGTACAGTGTACGCGCATAGATGACGTCAAAATGGCATGCGATTTCGCTCTTTGATTCCGGTTGAAAATTTTGTCGAGAAGCTGTATGAAGCTGCCGAAGACGCTGCAAGACATCAGTGAGACATGTGAGTGTCAATGTCTGGATTCCATATATAAACGCAAACATGCGAATTTCAAACGTGCATCTCACCCTGGGCATTTCAATGCGGTGAGGTCGTTTGCAGGGTTCAAGGAAGCATCGCCCGACAGCGACATCCATGC
Organism: Nidularia pulvinata; assembly: GCA_036937195.1. NCBI lineage: Eukaryota > Fungi > Basidiomycota > Agaricomycetes > Agaricales > Nidulariaceae > Nidularia > Nidularia pulvinata. The sequence continues at coordinate 9,988 of JASFDH010001286.1, forward strand.
GTATGACGGTTCAGAAATGTCGGCGCTGGCTTCAGGAAGACCATAAGGCGCGCCCCTCCTCAGCTTCGATCAACTTGCACAGGAATTGCCTAGCCACTGTCTTTCTCAGTGCTCCTAACTTCGAATATTGGGCGTTCGTTTACCATAGCGGTCTTTTCCAGCTTCTCCTTCGATGATTCCTTCTATTGGCTTCGCTGCATTCGTGCCTAGAAAATTGATCTGGGCAGACTTCTTGCTGTGGTGAATGTATTAGATGCCACTCAATATTGACGCTGGGCGATGAGTACTTGATACCTTCCCGCCCATGGCGATGACTGCCTTTATACAGCCCAGATAATCATACAGTCTACGCCTAGACCAATCCCTTAGAGCAGTAACTGAAACTTTAATACGCCAGTAGGTACCATAGGAATCAAGAGCAAAATCATTCTCGAGAAGAGCACAACCATCAATCCAGGTTGCCCAAATGCAAGCTAATCTAGACCTCTCACCGCAATTTGACTGCATAGGTATTGTAGATGGATATATTATAACTCTATAGAAAACGAACGGGAATATGCGAACAGCTCCTTTCAGGCTGCGAGATCAGAGCATGAAGGTCAAAGGATTCTCTAGGTAACCCTTGAAAGCGCTCATCCACCTGGCAGCGATGGCACCATCCACGGTACGATGGTCAGAGCTGAGTGTCACTTTCATGACCTGCACAGTCTTGAACCCGCGCTCTTCCTCCGGTGCCGGAACCAGAGTTGCTTGTGTTGATCCAACAGCGAGGATGCACGATTGCGGGGGGTTGACGATGGCAGTGAAGTGATCGATTCCGAACATTCCGAGGTTTGAAATCGTGAAGGTACCACCCTGTGCGGAAATAGATAAGTATTCACGGAAAAGGGGGAGCGGCGATGAAATTTACCTGGTACTCTTGGGGGTTGAGTTTGCCATCACGAGCCTTCTTCGCCAGAGCCTTTGTCTCCGCGGAGATGGTAGCTAATCCCTTCGAGCCGGCATCCTTGACTATAGGCGTAATAAGGCCAGATGGTGTCGCAACGGCTACGGAGATATCAGCTTTCTTGTAGCTAATAATGCATGATGAGTTAAGTAAAATCCACAGAACATGAAGAGAATATACAACTCACGTCCTAATCACCTCACCGAGCCAAGCAGAATTTGCCTCCGGGACGTCGGACAAGGCGCATGCAACGGCCTTCACGATAAAGTCGTTCACGCTAAGCTTGGCAGACTTGTCCTTCTCAACCAAAGTCTTGTTGAAGACCTCCCTGAGCTTCAAAACTTTGTCCATATTGATATCAACCGTGAGATAATAGTGGGGGATCTCCTGCTTGGACTGGGTCAGACGAGTACCAATGGTGCGGCGCATGTTGGACAAGGGGGTGTCGGTATATTCGGGGAGCTGTGCGGAGGGTGGTTGGGCAGCAGTGCTGGTACCGGTGGCAGCTGCAGCAGGAGATGCCTTGTAGCTCTCGACATCCTCACGAATGATACGACCAGAGGGACCAGTGCCTTTAACCTTAGCCAGGGGAATACCCCGTTCCAGAGCAATTTTTTTGGCGATGGGAGAAGCAAAGATGCGGTCACCAGAAGGCAGGTCAGCCTTGGTTTCCGAGCTGGACTTGGACTCCGGTGCGGGCGCTGCGGGCTTCTCAGCTTTGGGAGCCTCCGGAGCCTTTTCCTCTGCAGGTTTGGGCTTCGAAGATTGCGAAGAAGCCTTTTCGGCTAGCTCTGCGGCGCCCGAAATATCGTCTCCCTCTTCGCCGAGGATGGCGATGGGGGCACCAACCTGGACGTTCTTCGCGCCGTCTGGCGACTGGAAATCAACGAATAAGATGAGTGTAACAAACGAGGGTTAGTTTGAGCTCACAATAATTTTGGCCAGGATACCGTCATCCTGGGCTTCCACGTCAATGGTGGCCTTGTCAGTTTCCTGAAACGCGCATCATTGAATTCTGCACCGATAAGCACATGGAACCGCAACTCACGATCTCGAGGAGGACATCACCAGTGGCGAAGGTCTCTCCTTCCTTCTTTTTCCAAGAGGCGATACCACCCTCGGTCATGGTCGGACTCATGGCAGGCATATTGAACTGGGACAGCGCACTCCTGCGTGCGGAGACATGGAAGCCTGTACGGTGGTTAGCACAATATAGAGGAGATACACAGATACATACCTCGTGCAAAGACGCGTGCAAGTGAGGAGGCCATTGCGTACAGCGAGTAGGAGGAAGTAGCGTAAGTACCGAGGTCCCAATTCCAACCGACGTTGAAATATTTTGCGTTGGGGATGCGCCCCGGTCCTTAATGCTGTCACACAACATAACCAAACTTTCGGCGCACACCGTACAAGAGGTCCGGGCCGCCATCCGTTTACTTCAGTGGTTGCTCATCTTCAAACTCACTCTCGCTGTTCTTGCTCAACTCTTCCTTTCTCAGGCGCTCATTTCCTCGTTTCCCATGGCCTCGGATCTTGTTCTCCCAGGCCAGCCTATTGTCGTACCACCAAAAGGTCCCACTCCTCAACTCGGCCCAGGCGCGTATTCCAGAGACGGTCAGATAAGAGCAAGCTTGTTCGGCGTGCCGCGTTTCGAGGGTTCTGTTCGTGCACGCTTTCGGGCTGACCTCGCATCCATATGTTAACTCCTTGCCAGACTCTGACCATCCCTCGAATCCGGCCGCATCCACCTTCTCCTAATTCCGTTATCCTCGGCTCCGTCACTCGTCTGTCCCCGCTGCAAGCTCTTATATCCATATCCGTCGTCGACGGGGTGCCTCTTCCTCCTGGTGAAGAATTCACAGGCGTCATAAGAACGCAGGATGTTCGTGCTACGGAAAAAGACCGCGTCAAAATTGGCGACTGCTTTAGAGGTGGAGATGTTATTCGGGGTGTTGTGGTATGCTGCCCGATAATTGCTTAGACGAATCCTGACGAAAATACTAGATATCCCTCGGCGATGCGCGAAGTTACTTTGTAACGACGGCACGAAATGACTTGGGTGTTATATTCGCAACAAGCGAAGCTGGTAAATTCAAGATGCTTCTATGCTAACGCGTTGCTGATGAGTGTTTAGGTGCTACGCTAGAGCCGGTCTCGTGGCAGGAAATGCGGTGTCCAAAGACGGGCAAAATTGAAAAGCGGAAATGTGCAAAGCCGGAGGGCCTATAGCTGGCGATCTCTCCTGGTTTATTATTTGGTATGGTACTCGTTTACTATGATATTCTCTTGTAATTTCGTTGTAATTATTCGAAGCGAAGTGTAAATGTAGCTGTGTGACTTTGTGGTGCAGTTGAAGATCACGTCACTCCAAATTAGGCAAGAATTTGTGTTTACCTTGCGCAACATCCCAGGCAACGCTTGTTAGCGCTTGTTCTAATACTTGTATATAGTAGTCTCCGTCGTCTGCCACAGTGCTGGTAACTGTCGTCCTTCATGGCTGCTGAAGACAGATATGCGTCGCTCGATGACAACGACAGCGAGTACGTGGCCCCCTCCATGCCACAGCCCCCTCTCACCCCTTCTCCTAGCTGTGCGTCGTCTAACACAAATTGGCGTGCAAAGTACAATGAAGTAGGCCATGCTCACTCATATCACGTCCAAACTCTCATCTTTCGTCAAGGTGCTCGACATGCTATCCGAGACTCGGGCTGAATTGGACGACTTCCATCACGCTAGCAAGGAACTCGAAGCCGAACTAGAGTCGGAGCTGCAGAGGACAGAGAAAGCACAGCAAGAGCTCAAGGTCAAGGTTGCGAGGGCAGAGACAGAGCGTGATAATTGGAAGGTGCGTATTATCTATTCTTTCCGTCAACGTCTGTTCACCCGGCTTCCCTGGCAGACGAAGTTCATGTCTCTCCAAACCACCCACAACACCACGACGACCTCCCTTCAACGCGAATTAGACACCCTACGGCAAGACCATCAACGCACCAAGATTCAACTACGAGATTTGGAGATGGGAAACGACGACTTGGAGCGCAGTGAACGCGCTGTTTCTTCAAGCTTAGCAGACATGGAAGCCAAATATTCGAAAACTTTAGAGGAGAAGATTCTGCTCGAACAAGAACTGTTGGAAAAGGCCAACCTAGAAGAGGAGTCCCAGAGACTGAAAGATGAGTTACGAGGTGAATTCAAGACTTGTTCCAGATGCCGCTCTCTTGTTAATTCTCTTCTCATGATAGATGCCAATGTCGAAATATCTATTTTGAAAGATCAGCTCTCAGCAGCGTCTTCCGTGGAAAGACACCCATCTCTTTCTGGTTCTTCACAACAGCTTCCCCACTCATCTGCTTCTTCAGAAGATAACTTGCTCCATACGGCGCCCCCTGCAGACCTCCAACTGTCTGAACTTTCTCCCAGCTCTGAAATGCCTCCCCCGCCGCTTCCGATCAACACCACTCCTAAAACATCAAACTCACATTCTACGGGTCACTCTGCTCTTCTTCAGCGGGCCGGCTTCAATAAACCTAGCATGATTACATCCTTTGGGTCGCCGTCCGGTATCGCACGATCATCCGTTTACAGTAGCCCATCTTCTTCGAGTCCTCGAACGCCCATTACTCGTTCGACAGTACTCCGCAACCCTTCAACCATGAGTACGGCCTCCACCTCTTCTACAAGCACAACAGCCAAGAATAAGGGCGTTCAGATGGTTTCCGAAATGCGTGCGAGGGTACGCAATCTAGAACAGAAGATCCATACCCGAGTTCCGAGGTTACGGATGGGAAGCATTACGGGTCGACAGAATGGCAATCCTGCAAAGTCGATTGCGACGAATGCATTTGGTCCCATATCTTCGTCCTCTTCCTCGGGTTCAAACGCATCCACTGCCAAGACAAGCCTAGACAGCGCTTCAAACCGACGCAGTATCGATTCCCGGCAAAGTAACGACAGTGACTTAGATAGGATTGCGAAGAAAGATAAAGGCGACTCATCGGGATGGGTTCTTATTATGGAAGATTCCCCATCTCCGGTCAAGGACAAGGAGAAAGAACGAAAAGATAGGCGCAGATTGTCGAACCCCAGTGCTCCCACGGCATTCCGCCCTGCAGCATCGACTGCTGTTCGAGCTGTCTCCCCGACTCTGGGATTAGGCAGACCAAATCCCCTGGCTCAAAGTACCGTGAATAACGGTGTGCGTCGACCCCAATCCCGTCATTCAGGAGGCAATTTAGGGCCAGCCAATACTTTGTCTGCCTTACCAAAGCCCGCATCGCGCCCTTCTACGCCCACGTTTCTACCTGTACCTTCTGGAGGCCTGTATACCTCCAATTCTGCAACTGGTTTGAAGCGTTCAACAGGACCTAGTGGGCCAAATCCTTATTCTCAGCCAAAGAGATCATCTCTTGGAATGAGTGTGGCGGCTAAGGCCTCGGCAGAAGGTTCTCGCGAAAGGCCAACCACTATGCCGGCACCACCACGTTCTGGCTCAAGTACACCGTCATCCACTACTTCCGCCAGATATGCAAGCGATGACGCGAAAGCGCTGCCTCAGTTACCTGGACTCCACGCCAATGTGACTGTGAGAGCGCCTAGCAGGGCACCCCTATCTGCGAACTCTGCATTAGCCCTCAGTAAAAGTCGAATTGGTCGTCCTAGTGGAGGTGCATCTGGGCGAAGAAGCTCAGCTGATGCGAATGACATTCTGGATATCCCAACCGAGAAACGGCTGCGATCTGGAAGCGTTCCAGGAATCAAATAAGATTCCATGTTCTATCGCACCTGCATCTTCTCGGTTTCCTCACTGAATCTTCGGGAACTCTTCACAAGAAAGTCTAATATCAGCATAGGTTAATATTATGAGCGGTC
>JASFDH010001287.1:0-15788 GCA_036937195.1 Nidularia pulvinata
TGTGGGCGTTGTGAATCGCCTGTGGGACGTCGTTGGGAAGGGGTTCCCCGGCAGTGGTAAGCCGTCCTTTTCTCCTCCCATTCCCCCTGTCTTACCATCCCAATAACAGTACCCCCGTTCCCCGCAGACCTTCTGGACACAGACAGCCCAAATATCTACATCACCTCCCCCACCTCTGCGACCTCGCGCTACCCACCCCCGCTCTCCATGAACATCTCCTCCCAGTCCCTCCAGTCCTACCATTCCCTCTCGCCCAATTCCAGCCCCACCACTGCTGACTTCCCACAGCACATCTCCCAACAGCAGCAGCAGCAAAATCACACCCTCTCGCGGCAGCACTCCTTCCACCAGGTCTCTTTTTCCCGCGTCGACGCCTCCTCGTCTACGCCCCTGCCCCCTTCCCCGGGGTCAATGACGATGGACATGTTCGACGACGGCATGGATGCGCCCACGCGTCCGGGGACAAACAAGCGCCAGCGCCTCTCCACAGATGACATGTCCTCCCACTCCGACTCCCTCTCTGGACTCTCCTCTGTCTCGTCCCCCGGCTCTGGGCCTGCGCTCCCGGGGCTCTCAGTGAAGAAGGCCGTGCGTGCGCGGAGCGACAGTGCGCCTCTTGGGTATGGCTTTGGAGGTGGCCTGGCGGGGTGGCATGGCGGTGCAGGGGGCGTGGGCAATATTGCGGGAAGACCGAGGAGCGGGAGTGGACTGGGCCCGAGGGGGGTTCCGAATATTGGGAGTATGGGAAGGAGTAATGGAGGTGGGGCGGGGAGTGGGGGTGGTGGGGTGGGGACACCAGTTTTATTGTCGATTTCGACGGTTGGCGCGGAGGGGGGGAGATGATGCGTGCGTGCGTGGCGCTTTGCCACCGCCTCTTTCTCCGCAGCCTCTGTACATAGTGGATGGATCGATGCGCCTCCATCGAACCTTGCAACCCAAAAAACCTCCATCTGCCTCCTACCTCCTCTTCCCTTCTCCGCTTCGTCGATTCCATCCACCCATCCTTTCTCTCTTGCTCGGACACTATGGGTCTTATACCCCCTCTCACCTTCGTCTTCACCTTCTTTATCGCTCCTATCTTTTCTTTCCCTTCTCTTCGCGTTGGCCACTCTCATTTGCTCTCGGACTTCTTTCCTCTTTCTCTACCAAATGATACCAAACCCAAACTTCACCCTCACGGACCCTCTCCCCTCACACCCATCCCAAAATGGGACCACTCGCGTCCCTTATTCCGCCTAGACGCTCCCCTTTCCTTCCTGCTGTGTTTTATACCTTCCTCGATGTACATGTGCCCGCCTACCCCTCATTCCTCCTTTGCTTGCTGCGCCTTCCGCTCCTTTCCTTCCTGCCCGTCTGTCCGTCCTTTTATATAACCCCGCCTATCTTCCATTCCATGTTGCTGTATATCTGCCCGACGCTCTGCTATTTCGTTCCATTTACACACCCAGCCAAACCCACCCATAACCATCCAACCAAATTGTAGCTTTTTACACCGATACAACCGTCTTCACACACACACGATTTTACGGGGCATTTTTGCCTAAATTCAGACAGAAATTTTACATCTAAAGATCTTTCTCCACCCCATCTGCAGTACACCTTGCCTCACTCGCTTGCGTTCTTTTTTTATTATTTACCCCCTGCAACCCCAAAGAGTTCATGAGATATCCATCCATCCATTCATCATGTGTCTTATACTTATCAGGTTTCCTTTCTTCCTCTTCATTTCGAATACATTTTGGGTGTACATCTAGGCGGGGCTTCTTCCTCTTTCAAATTTTACCTTCGAGCTCCCTCGCCCTCCGAGCTTTTTTTCTTTGATCTTGTGCCATAGATTTTCTTTGTTTTTTGTTTTTGTTTCGTTGCAGATTAGCAGATTGAGAATTCCCCCCTGTGTATAACCCCAATCAATGATATAGCTGTACATGACTTGGTTGATACCCCTCCTCAGCGCTTCTGCGCATGCTCCTTTATGCTTTTGATCATTTTCAAGTTGATATGAGTTTTTGTGTATTCAAGGTTGCTCAGGCATTGGTTTGGATACGGATACACTTACCTTTTTATTGCTGCAGTGTGCGTGCTCATCGACTTCTGGGATTTTAGGTATGTGCTTTAACTTTAAGATGTTCTGGGTCATTTACTGACAAGTTGTTTTATTCTTATGGTGACCGACGGTAAGCACTATACCTATAACACTTTGCACTGAGTTGGCCCTATTGACTAGGGAAAAGCGATGGTCAGCCATAAATTTGTACGCTGCCTTTCTTTGGTATGGAGAGAGCTCCTGAGCAGGTTCTAAATTTGAGTCGGAGTCATGGTGAGTCTATTTAATCGATATTCCGGTTAGAACCTCCCTCAACTCTTATCTATCATCAGTCATTTCTCGGCTATAATATGACTTTTGCCTACAATTCTTTCAATGTCATATTCTTATCCTCATAATCGGGCTCGCCGTCTTCAATCCCCTATTTCCACACTAAAAAAGGTTCGTATTCTTCTGCTTGTATCATTTACTCTGAATTATATGCTTCTTTCTGCAGAATTCCCCGCTATTTTCAACTCCACGGTCCAGGGAATCAAGTATCCGGATTCCATGGTAGGGATTTACGAACACACAAGCTCTCAGAAGCGACATCCAACGCAGACACTGTTCGCAGCGGTTCAACTGCATTCACATTACGAAACAGCAGTGGGACCGCACCGGTGAGCCTCAGTCCGAGTGGCTTGAAGAATATAGGAAGCCGCCGCTTATTCCATGTCTTGGAGTGCACATGCCGGTCGAATATTCCGTCAACAATTTCCAGCTCGGGCTACCGGTGAACATTCCCGAAGCTAAATCGCACCCCTTGCCACCGTATCTCCACGGTCATGGAGGATCCGCTGATTTACTATTTAGCTTTCTGTGTCCCATCGGAGGTGGCGGTGGGTTACTCCTTCCCTTGCCTTTGGCTATCGATCATGATCTGAAAGAAGAATTGCCTTAGGAGGATATTTCCTTTGGAAAGAAATGGTCTTTCCGAGTGTGGTCCAATCCTTGTATGTGTGAGGGTTTGAATCGATTTTCGTCGTGGGTCCATGTTCTTATCTGAATTGGTCATCGGCTATCTTCATCCGTTAAATGATTCTCGTCGTCCTACTAGTGGCTATGCCTCATGAACTTTATCATGGATGCTTGAAGTTTGAACCACGGCCGAGGTGAAGCTTGAAGCTTGAAAGTCGGGGCCTACTATTGGCAAGCCATATTAATTATTTAGACTACATGCTGAAATATTTCGAGTTCTAACGCGTAAAACAGGAGAGTATATGGACACCGACTCGGATATACTGGCGACTTCTCCCGTAATATTAACACCGTTACTTGGAGAACGACTTCTTTTGGTCTTGGTATTATGCAGTAGGCTCTAATCGAACAATTTCACGGTCTGTGAAGCTGAGAGGATTATGAAATATTCAATATACAGGGCCGGTGAACTTCAATTTGGAGTGTATAGATGCTTTTCGAAGAAGTGGGTTTGAATCGCGTGTTCAATATGAAAACGCTGTGAAAGCCAGAAGTTCAGAATGATAGCTCGTCGGATTCATGGCAAGTTTCACGTTCGGGATTTTGCAGCCGGGCTCAATCTTGGATACCTGGAAGATTGACGTGAAATTCAATCGCATACATTCGCAAAATATGGTATTCGAGCACATCGTTGTCATGGGACTTAAGTTACTTTGTGATTCTCGTCGAATAATCTCTTGCGTTGTCCTATCAACATATACGAATTGTCGAATGAAATATTCATATTTGCCTCGCAGAGATTATTCAACCTTGCTGTGACCCTCGTTTTATTAAATAATTCGCCAGAATGTGCAGAAAATTAAATCCAGAAAGCCAAGGCTTAAACAACCAAGCCCATGCTAGTCGGAATAGTGGCGTTATAGTTTTAGCTTCTGTGCAACTGTTCAACGTGGACAAATAGGCACGAAGTCGAAAATGCTTTGTAATAAGTAGATAACTGGACCGCTGTGCATAGATTAGAAATAGCCTGGTGATCCAGGGTCTTAGTGAACTGTTTAATATTAAGGAGTCGAACATCGGCATTCTGCAGAAGCCTAACCGGTTCTTCAGAGAGAAAAATTGAACCAGATAAATGTGCGGTACATCCTTTCCTGATTACACATCGGCAAAAGTACATAATCCAGGTATAGCAGGGCGGTATATTCATTTACCCACGAAGTTGGTAGCACTTGGCATTGCTTTGTAAACTGCTCGCTAACTCGGTGAGCACTTTGTATTGTGTCGCAACCTTGGTATGAATATGCAAAGCATGCCCAATTTATTCAAGAGCTTATAAGGAGTTCACAAAATCGGTAGAATCTAGGTACTGTAGTGACAAATTTGTCAACAACTTGCATTGTTAGGTATACTACCCAACACCTTGGTGACAATTCAGTATTTTTTGTCCAATTTAGTTGTGATATATAAGATGCTGTAGAAAATAGTGAACCCTTTCTAACCTGCAACAAGACTTTGAGCATCATGAATTGCCCAGACATAATTGGAATAGCTATGTAATCGAGTCCAATACTACTGTACCTTGTCCTAGCCATCGCACTCAGTAAAGAGGCAAATCCCAATAACAGTTGTGCTTTGGTCATGAACTAAAGAATTCTGATTAAAATATCATTTTTCCATGACTTCTGAAGTCATGGTTCAACAGTCAAACTCCTCTGGAAATGGAAGGAACAATACAATCACTTGATGTCAAAGTAATCGGTATAAAGTCCTGTAGAAGTCATTCCCAGTCAAGACCTGGACAATTTAATGGTCCCAATTTGACTCAATTACCATTTAATTCAATAAAGAGGTATGAAGGCAAAGCCTACACAAGAACTACATATTACTAACTTTGCTCACTTACCATAATCACTATATCCAGGATCCCAACATCTGCACTTTAAGTTCTTTTCAAATAGGGCTATTTGCAAGAACACTCTGCACTAGCTGTTCTGTGCAAGAAGAATAAGCATGATTTGCATATCTGCATATCACACTTAGACAAAGCAATGCCTGTGAGATAGAACTTGCAAATCTATGCCAAATATAACATCTGCATCTGAGCATTTTAGTAAGTATTTCTTGAAACATTGACCTAATAGGTCACATACTGGTCAACACCATGCAAAGAATGACCATAGCAAGCTCATCAGCTTTGGCATGAGTATTAAAAAGCAATCTTGAATTTGAATGAGTGGATGCAAAAGAAGCTCACAACACTCACAGTCTACCAGTTGAAGCTGCATTCATAGAGGCAGCTCCAGTACCTGTTGGTGAACTTGCAATTATTATCATGGCAGATACTGACAGAGCTACTGGAATGCTGAGATGAGAGTAGAGATATGTTTCATGGATTAGCAGATGAAGTAGAATGAGAGTAGAGGTAGGCAGATGATGGCAGTGATGCAACAAACCAGGGTGAGAGAAGTAGTGTGTAGAGAGAAGTTGAACAGTGAGTTTGAAACTTGACTGGAAAAATTGAAGTGTCTCATACTCAGATCCTGTGCTTGCTTGTCAGATGCAAAGATACTTTGTAAAATTAATAAAATTGAATGAGTGCATGAATTGACAATCATCTGACTGATCTCTGACTTAGTTATACCTGCTTTCTCAGGAATTGCAGTAGGTTTGATGGCTACTTATTTATTGATTTCTGTCTGACTGATCTCTGACTAACCTGTGAATTTTTCTGAATTCATTTTTCATTGAGTGTCACTGTTGACCAAGACCCTCTGCTTCACTGCAATTATTTGTCCAGTCATCTTCCTTTTCCTCAACCTGTTCTTCATCTTCAAGCTCTTCATTAGTACCAACCTCAGACCTATAGCTGTAGTTGTCCTCCTCTGCTTCCCTCTCTGCTTCAGATAAAGAGTCTTCATCTGCACTATCTTCATCACTTCTATATTCTCAACAGTAATTTCATTGACATCATCAGGCATTTCAGGTAAGGTATGTAACTCTTGATGAAATCACTGAGCAGCTTTATTTGTTGCCTTGGTACTAATGTTGCCACCACAAAAGCACATGAACATAATCCTGTCAACAAAGCTAGAATGATAAATACAATTAAAAGCTCCAGAAAAAGACAAAGAAGCTACTGCACACATGCTAATATCATCAGAAAAAGTACAAATGTTAACCATTATGATACTGGTAATACATACCCCACCAAATTCACTTTATCCATCAATTTATTAACTGAGTTTGCAATGTCATGCATGAACAAGAGGAATCAGTGTAGTTGTACCAAATAGGTCAACAAGATATGGTGCCACCAACTTAGTAGAGTATGTATTTCTAGGTGGTCTATGTAGAGCAAATTTGTGCATGTAAGGTCAGAGGCTATCTTATCTTATAACACAAAAGACTTTTTTTTTTCTCATGCTTTCATTGGCTGGAAACAAAGATGTATTTTGGTAGGCTGGCTGATGTATATCCATTGATTGCATCACTGTCACTCAGTACTTGAAGATTCAAGTGCTCAAGCAAGCTCAAGCTTTGCTAACTGTTTTCACTGTCAAAAATAAATTCTGCTCTTCTAATATGGGGCTAGCTCACTTCAAAAAACTTATGGTTCCCTAATTCAGCTTCTCATTCTTTTCCACTTATGTGCTATCTTATGGAATGTCAAAACAAGCTAGGACTACAAGACATGAAAGGCTACAGGGCTTGGTCACTGAGATGGACTGCTAGCTATGGGAGTTCTGATACCCATGAAATAGGTCATGATGTAATGAATATAGGTTGTGGGTCAGGGCTGGTAAGCTATATATTTGGGGGATATGAGCTATAAGGGAAAAGTTGCAAGGTATAGACTATTCACAGATGACAAGCTGATTAGCTACAAGCTACAGGGTAAAGGCTATGAGGTACAAGCTCCAATTACAAATTATGCAGAGTGTGCACTACAAATTAAGGCTAGGGAGCCTAATAACTGTGGGGTAACAGAATATCAGCATCAATTATTATTATCAATTCTCAGGACTCATGACCTTAACTCTAGAATCTTATCCTATCTTGTAAAAATTTATTTGCACTAAAATTAAACTAATATATTCTCATGAATGACAGAATCAGCTATTAGGTCAAACACATCTTCACAGGCAGATTTAACACTATAATCTTGTGTTGAGCAAGCCTGAATACTGAAACCATCAGCATCTTGGTGCTTTTTGAGCAGAAGCTGAGGCTCATATAGATTTTTATAGCTGATATAAATGCACATGTGCAATGACTCATCCAATGCTACTGATATTCCCATGCAAACACTTTAATATCAGTCAAATATACAATCTCTTGGTTTTGTATTTACTATACACTGATACAGTCATCTGAGATGCTGTATTGCACCATATAGTCTTTCAGAATCCCTTTCATAGGCTGGTTAACATATGGTTGAGTGCTGTCATAAGCCCATATTATTACAGGCTATAACCATATATAGTACAGTTAATCATCTCTTATTGTTCAAGACCAAAACAGCTCTAATGGAAAACTATGTGTCAATATAGAATGTGTTAATTGCAGATAAGCTATGCTATCAGTGGTGACAGTAATGACATTCAGACCACAATATACCATGACAAAAGTTTGTAAAATCTAGTTTGACTGTCTGAAAAATGCCAATAATTGAAAATATTTCATCATCACATAGGCCTTGCCTGAGATGAGGTGGTACCCAAAATAAGATGTTACTATTTCTGTGAACCCACCCATGTGAGTGATCTTGCCTACAGGAATGAAGGGTGTTGCTACCACCAATTGATTGAAGATTTCTGATGTGATTGGAGATTTCTGAAAAACCTGATGTTACCAGCTTTCCATAAGGTGAAAAAGCAATGGATGTCAGATCTGATGTGTGGCTTTTAGAGTGATCATTTATTGGCTCCCCAGTCTTAGTATTCCAGATTTGAACTGTTTTATTAGGAGAATCAGAGACTAATTGTGTTTCTTCTGCTGAATGTGTAACACATCTTGTATATGATGTATGACTTGCAAGGATACTAGCTATTGTGCTGCTAGTTTTAGCATGCCATATCCTGAGTGTTGAATCATAGGAGCTAGAGGCCACCTGCTTTCCATCTGGTGAAAATACAACAGCTGTCACTCTGGCTTCATGGCCTTCAAAGGGATCTGCCAGTATGTTGCCAGTTTTGGTATCCCATATTCTGATTGTCTTATCATATGAGCCAGAGGCTAACTGCTTTCCATCAGGTGAAAATGCAATAGATGTCACCCTAGCAGTATGGCCTTCAAAGGGTCCAGCTATTATCTTTCCAGTCTCAGCATCCCAGACCCTCACTGTGTTATCACCTGAGCCAGAGGCCACCCACTTTCCATCAGGTGAAAATGCAACAGATGTCACTTTAGCTGTATGACCTTCAAATGGATCAGATATTGCCTTGCCAATCTTAGCATCCCAGACTCTGACTTTCTTGTCACCTGAGCCAGAAACTATTTTCTTTCCATCAGGTGAAAATGCAACAGATTTCACATATGATGTATGGCCTTCAAAGGGACCAACTGTTGTCTCTCCTGTCTCAACACTCCAGATTCTTGCTGTCTTATCCCAAGAGCCAGAGACCACCTGCTTTCCATCAGGTGAAAATGCAACAGATGTCACTCCATCTATATGGCCAGCAAAAGGTCCAGCAAGTATATTGCCAGTCTTAGCATCCCAGATTATGACTGTCTTATCACGTGAACCAGAGACTATCCACCTTCCATCAAGTGAAAATGCAACAGACCTCACACTAGCTGTATGGCCTTTAAAGGAACTACTAGGTGTTGTCTTTCCAGTCTCAACATCCCAGATTCTGATTGTATTATTCTGTGATCCAGAGACCACTTGATTTCCAGTAGGTGAAAATGCAATAGATGTCATTCTCTCTTCATAGAGTTCAAGAGGACTAGCAGTTGTATTGCCAGTGTCAGCATCCCAAATTCTCACCATTTTATCACCTGATCCAGTGGCCACCTGCTTTCCATCTGGTGAAAATGCAACAGACTTCACATATGATGTATGACCTTCAAAAGGACCAGCTATTGTCTTTCCAGTCTTAATATTCCATATTCTAATTGTCTTGTCACCTGATCCAGAGACCACCTGCATTCCATCAGGTGAAAATGCAATGGATATCACTTTGGCTGTATGCCCTTCAAATGGACCAGCCATTATTTTGCCAGTCTCAGCTTCCCAGATTCTCACTGTCTTGTCACATGATCCAGAGGCCACCTGCTTGCCATTAGGTGAAAATGCAACTGATGTCACCCTAGATGTATGGCCTTTAATGGGACCAACTATTGTCTTTCCTGTCTCAGCATCCCAGACTCTCACTGTGTTATCACTTGAACCAGAGACCACCTGCTTTCCATCAGGTGAAAATGCAACAGATGTCACTCTAGCTGTATGACCTTCAAAAGGACCAGCCAGTCTATTGCCAGTCTTAGCATCCCAGATTCTCACTGTCTTATCCCAAGAGCCAGAGGCTACCTGGTTCCCATCAGGTGAAAATGCAACAGATATTATGCAATGTTTATGGCCTTCAAAGGGACCAGCTATTATCTTGCCAGTCTCAGAATCCCAGATTCTCACTGTTTTATCATCTGAGCCAGAGACCACTTGCTTTCCATCAGGTGAGAATGCAACAGATCTCACTGAGTGTGTGCAACCTTCAAATAGACTAGCCATTGTCTTACCAGTCTCAGCATCCCAGATTCTGATTGTCTTATCACATGAGCCAGAGGCCACATGCTTTCCATCAGGTGAAAATGCAACTGATGTCACAATATTGGTATGGCCTGCTAGTATACTAATAATTGGTGACCAGTTATCATTTTTGCCTTGTCTAATAGAGAGTGTTTTTGGCAGCTGAGCATGATATTGCTTCCATACTAGAGATGCTTGTGGTGCAAATGGGATTGCTGACAAATAAATGTGGGGTACACTTTCTGTTATAGGGACATGAAAATTTGCAATAAATCTTGCAACATCCTTTGCAAATAGTTGAAGTTGCTGATCAATAGCCTTCCATGCTGACTTCAATACAGGTTTTGTTTAAAAAGTCTTATGCTGCTTACCTTGCAACTTTTAGCAGCTATCAACATTGCTGTTTGTGCTGCAGTAACCTCTCCCTGGAGGCTCATAACTTCCAGCCAGTACAAGATCCTGAAATATAGGAAAGCTCCAAGTTCATCCTTGATTTTTTCATTACAATAACTGAGTCTAACAGTCTCTTGCAGATGTGCACTCCAGAAATAGCATGAATATAGCAGATGAAATGGAACATGTTTCTGAATGCGATGCAAAACATCTGCCACCTCCCTGTTCCTCATATATGAAGTTTCCAGCTCACAGATGTTGAACTTGAGTTCAGAATTCAAGATCTGCAGAGAAGCAAGCACCATTCTATTTGAATGTTGACCCTGGTTTATGGCATATGTAATTAGGTCACATCTTTCCATGAGGAATTCAGAAAATGACAGATGTCGAAGGTAGACATTCCCATCAGAGCAGTCTACATAAATTATAGAAGATAGACGCTTAAGAATCATCTGAATATTAGCTTCCAGGTTTTCATCAATTTGTTGGCTGATGAAATGCTTCAGAGCAGCAATGTTTAGAGGATTCTTTGACAGCAAAATTGTTCCCAGAACTTCTCTCAAAAGCAAAAGCCTATTGCTGCTCCACTTTGAGAATGCAAAGTTCAAGATTTGCATATACAGGAAATCAACATTAGAGCTTGCTTTTGCTGTTTTCCCATTTAGAATGAGTTTGAGTTTGGATCTGGGTGTTTCATCATCCTGATCCTCCTCCATGGTTATGAATGAAATAGCTGTTGCTGCCCAAATAAACAGCCCAGCAGCCTGCTTGGTCAACTTTTCCAACTCAGGTTGAGTTGGTTTAAAGAAGACTTGATCATAGGCCTCTTCAAAGCTTTTGTGGAAGAACAGGTAAATATCTGTGCAAGTCTCCTTTGTCACAGCATCTCCAGTCTCTAGCACCATCTGAGAGCAGATCTCTCTGTCCTGAAAAGCATCTGGTTCATAACCAGGCCTCCCAGTGACTATGAGCTTGAAAATCCTAGAAAGCTTTGACCATTGAATCATAGTTTTCACGAATAATTTTGTCTGAGTATCCTGTAGTGAGCCACATTCATCAAAAGCATCAATGACAATTACAGGAGCACACCCAGACAGGGTAGTTTGATAATTGGTCAAAGGACCAAAGATCAAACTTTCAAAATGCATTCCAATGTCATCTATCCTGAAGCCTGGTTTATCCAATACATCCACAATACTGCTTTTCAAGCAGCCATGGAATTTGGCAAGATCATAGGCCATGGTGCGCCAGGCAGCTGCAGGGTTACTAAGGTTAGTGTCTCCTCGCTTGAAGATATACCAACCACCCAATCGCCCTTGTTGAGAAAGCTTGGATACCAAACTAGAAGCAATTGCTGATTTCCCAGCACCTGGACTCCCAGAAATCCACATAATGTTGGAACTCTCTGGACCTAGCATATTAGAAATGTTCACAGGCAATAAGAAAATCATCAATTGATAACATGACCGGAAGTTACATACGAAAATCACTCAACCACCCATCGATATGCGTAAATATCTCTTTCCGAGTCCCCTCCATGCACCCAGCAACATAGTGCTTACTCAGAGGTATGGGCTCTAAAGACGCAAGTGTCTTGTCCATCTCGCTGATACTTTTAGATCCATAATTGATCTGATGTCCTGTGATGTTACTGAAGTTTCCGCCGTTAACAGTGACCTGCGAAGCGCCATGAAACATAGAAGGGCCATAGGGGGCGAGTGGTCCAGGTAGAGTCTGTGCTTGGTTGCTGCTCATATTCTGTTGCTGTTATTGGTCGTGGTGGTAGGATGGAGAGGGGTGCCGCATTTCTGATCTTCGTGTCAATGATGGGCATCAAGATAACATACACCGATCATGCGACATTGACGCACAGCCATCACACATGGCCATCGCACGCGAATCTGCTTTCCGCTTAGCTCATCCCCGTTATTATTCGTTTGTTAGTTGTTTATCGAGCTCGCATGTCTCATGCCCGGAGGATCTCCTGCGCCAATAACTAGGTTTCGTGATGCTAAACACTGTTCTCTTTTTCTATTGCTATTGTTACTGCTGGGTCCTTCGAATTCCTTCCTGAGTCTCCTTCTATCTAATCTTTCATTTCATGCATTCTCGCCCTTCCCCTTAGTCGGGGTCTCAAGACTGTCTTTCATGCCTCCCTTTCTTCCCGCCCCCGCTCGCCGTTCCTCGTCCCGCATTATCGTTTCAGTTCTGCGCACTTGACCCTTCCCTTTTCCGATAGAGCCTCAAAGTTCTACCTCTAAATATATCAATGTACCGGTCCGCTTTTCAATGTCGTACGACTGTATCAGGCGCGTCTAGACAGTGGAGACTCATGACAATGTGTCGAACTGGAACTTGAAGGAACGGTGTCGTTGGCAGGAGATGGAACCAAAGATAAAGAAACTGATTGAGAGTGGGCATAGGCGTGTACAGAAGAGAGCAGCGCAAAAGTCAGACAGGTATGGTTCCCTCTTGGTTGTATATGTACGTAGAGGCTTTTTGAGTATTTTCTTTACTGAAAATCACGATTTTATTACGCATAAACGCAAAATATCATTGTCAGCGGCCCTTCTGTCAAATTCGTCGAAGCCTTCCCCTGCCGTTGCTTATGAAAACAACGCCCAACGAGCACTCCTAATACAAACTTCGTCGAGCACCCCGCTGTTTTGCTCACTCGATCAACCCATGACGCCCACGACTAAATCTCGACGCGACACGCAGCCCTACGTGATCCAATCCCCAAAGAGTTTCATGCACCCTTAGACGAAAGTAATGCACTCCCTGAGACTACTTCGTCACTGAGCATAGAACGCTGAGAGAGCTGGGCCATGTGCGTCACATCGACCCCACTTTGTCTCCTGACTGAAAGTTCGGTTCGCCAGCGCGAGAGGTAGAAGGGGGATCCATATCCCCGGCTCGCCTTGCCATGACGCTGGGTTGGTGCGCACATCCTTCACAAGCCGTCCCGGCTGATCCTTTCAGACCCGTAAGCACTCCAGGCTTACTAGCATTACCAGCGTACGCGCTTCTGCCCATTCTCATTCTGCTAACCTCTGCCAATCCCACCCACGGAGCACCATCTTCTCCTCGCCCACAGTGCAGTGTAAAGCTAGTCTTGCGAGCGCATACGCCCTTTTAGCACCCGATCTTCTGGTGCACAGAGCCTCCAGGTGGACATCTGTCTGGCCTGCACCATAGCCCTGATATGTCCTGGCGTGCACGTCAGGTCGGCCGTCTCCTGCGTACCGATGAGCGTGCACTACGCGCTGGGCACCTACCTGCGCACCTCTCGTATACATCCAATCCGGGATATAGAAACACACAGGAAGGGGGAGGTAGAGACAGACATACACGGAGGGAGAAGGAAAGAAAGAAAAAACGAGAAAGGGGAAGAGGAGAGAAGAAATAGAGAAAAACGAATAAACCAAAACGCACTATATATCTTGTTATTCTCCACCATGTAGAGGAAGTGCTCGAAGTTGATGTTGTAGTGAAAGTGCACGTCCGGTCTGGATGGAGTGGATGACGTTAGCGGAGGTTCTTCGAAGGAAGAGGGGCGGAAGAGGGAGAGGATGTATCGAGAGTGGCATGGGGAAGCGGGTGAAGAGAGACAGAGATGGTCGGCGAAGAGGAAGTGAAAATAAGGCGGGGAACAGGGGGAAGGAGGAGCGGATAAGGGGGGAACGGGAAGAAAGAAGAGATAAGGAAGTAAGGGAACGAGACGATATAAGAAAGGTTGACCCAAGAGGGACTAAGAGTTGAAAGAAGGGGGAAGGAGGCGAAGCATGAGGTAAAGTGGAAAACAGACAGAAACAAGGAAGAAGGCACGACAATGATGTACCGGGCGAAAGTGTTCATCCTCGCTGCCGGCCTGGCTACTACTGGCGTTGAAGAAGGGAGACGGTTCAACAAAAAAAAAAAACAATCCAAGAATGAAGACGAAAGCTGAAGTGCTGACGTACTGGCAAAGCCACGAATACTCGAAAGTAGGCGGAATAGAGAAAAATCACCGGCGCGAGCGTGGTGTTGATGGTGGTGCCCTGTCTGTGCGCAGCCATTATGTGTAGGCATCCTACGCAAGACGTGAAAGGGAGAAACAATGTTACGAGGATTAGAATTTACCTGTAACGCCCAGAATAAAGAATTTGAAGAGTAAACATGTCCAAGTGTGTCCATGGCCGTGGGGTAAGAGTACGTGTCGCAGGGGAGGTCATGAGTATGGAATCTTGGAAGAGAGTCGAGACGACAAGTCTCGTCACGTTGGTTAGCGTGAGTATTAATATTTATGAGTATTTGGAACAGGAGCTACCGGAAATACAAATATCAGCTAGAGAGTCATGTCCTCTGCTTGCGCGTGGACAATTCATCCTCCATCTCTCCTTCGTCTGTCCAATTTCAAGTTTTGTCTCTCTTGAATCCTGGCTTTTTATTCCTTGAAGTATCTGAATTCATCCTAATTATTGAACCAAATATCCGGGTCTATACGCTAGACTTTGAACATATGTCTTACGATGACTCGACCGGTTTTGCCAACGCATTGTGCAGAGCTGTTTACTCTTGTATAAGCCGCCAAAAAGCACGTCTGAATCGCAAAGCCATGTTCGGCTCTGCAAGCACTTAATCCGATGTTCTGCAGCACTTCCATGTCCCGTCTTCATTGCAAGATCCCACTCTAGAACCTGATGCTCTCGATATGTGGCAACTGTCTTTGAGGAACACGCCAATTACTACTCGGGCCAAATCACATCTCACTCTATCCACTCTTTCACGCTTATGGATATGGAAACGAAGCTTATCCTACATCGAAACGCTATTGGACTGTTGCCACTCTAGTTGCTCTCTTGAAGTGCCTTGGCCTGCGCGGAACTGGGCTTCGACACACCATCAACTAATCCCTTTGCCTTTTTATCTAGGATGGCTTCATCCAACCACTTTCCCCAGCCATGAATCTGTTATCTCTTTGTCGGAGTTTAAGCGGTGCTCCGGAGTGCCGCGAATAATTTTAAATATATAGGGAACTCATCCCAGAATAACTTATCGGGTCTCTTTTGAATAGCGGAAGTTCCCCGGTGACCTAGAATTGAGCAAAAATAGGTGCGTTTTTTTTTTTGACTCGGGTCGTGAAACACCAAGTTATTGTTATCCTATAAATTGAAACTGAGACATGCGTCGTGTTGGAGGAAGCAACATTTAAAGAAGATAAAAGTATTATCATCAAGGAACAGCACAAGATCGCCACGCATGGATGTTGATCAATCGTGGGGTTGATTATCATTCCTCTCGAGTCTCGCGAGCAAATCTTTCCCAAAGTAGTGCAGGAAACCAGCAAGCCAGTCATGGGTACTAATATTTAAAGGCGACTTAGGGAATCCTATACATAGTGAGCTTCTGGCGTTGTGTGTTTTCGAAGTTTCCATGTGGGATGCAACGATGCGAAGATACTGATTTCCCAGCCGCTAGTAGGTGGTCAGTTTCATATTCCGAGACGAGGACTTCAATAACTTTACTAGTGTGAACTTATAGATCTTTGGTATATGTAACCTATGGATCCGAATTGAACGGTAGACGTCGAGCAAGTACATATGAGTAATACGTCACGACGAGCCAAGAGGCTGCAGATTAATTACTCCCGGACACCGGCCCGGA
>JASFDH010001288.1:0-15787 GCA_036937195.1 Nidularia pulvinata
ACGAGAGAGACGATGTCTGAGAGGTTGGAGAAGTCGAGTTGGGGGGAGACTCCTTGAGAGTACATGTTCAGGGCGAGAGTGATCAAGTCGACGTTTCCAGTGCGTTCGCCGTTACCGAGGAGGCAGCCTTCGATACGATCGCCTCCAGCAAGGAGACCAAGTTCGGCGGCTGCGACTGCAGTACCTAACATGATACAATAATGTAAGTACTTGGGATATCGAGGTAGAAGATAGCAACAAACCTCGATCATTGTGAGGATGAATGCTGACGAGCACGCTATCGCGTTGGCTAATATTCGTGCTGAAGTATTCCACCTTTAATATGTGTCAGCATGAATATCGGCATTTCGCAACAACCAGGGATACTAACCATATCCGCGTAGTGATTGCTAGGGGCGCATTCAACCGTAGCGGCCAAGTTAAAAATAACTTTGTTCTCGGGCGTGGCTTTACCCCACTCTGCAAGTACTTTGTTTGCGAGCTCTACGGCAAACTCCGGCTCTGTCTGTGAGAACGTCTCAAGACAGTAGTTAAGTGTAAAGTGGGTTCCTGGTACAAGTTAGAAAATGAAGGAGGGATGTTAACTGACGAAAATTTACCTGAACGAGCGGTCTCTTCTTCAGTAAGCTTTTTGACAATACGAACGGCATTCAGAGTTAACTCGATAGTCTGTTCTTGAGTATTACGGAAAACGACTTCGCGGAATACTGGCGATACGGCATTATACAGGTGAATGATGGCCCGCTTACATCCGGCCAATGACTGGATTGAGCGAGTAATTAAGTCAGCCCGAGCGGGGGTGATGACCTATTTTGAGAGTCAATCGCTGCTATACATAGAGGATATTTCGTACAAAAAAAGAAACCAGAAATAGAAAGTATCACAGTAATCTTACCTGGAGAGAGACATCGTCTGGGACTTCGCCTTCCTCAATGATGGATCTGACAAATTTGAATTCCTGCTCTGAGGCAGATGGATATGCAACTTCGATTTCTTTGAAACCGATCTTGACTAGAGTTCTGTAGTTTCCGGTTGTTAATTACATATACTCAAGGCAACTCAGTTTACTAACCTGAAAAGCTCTAGTTTCGTCTGGTTACTCATGGGATTCACAAGAGCTTGATTGCCGTCGCGAAGGTCAGTCGATAGCCAAGTTGGGGAGGTCGTACTCCGCTGAGCTGGCCACTTGCGAACATAATCCGCAGGAAATGGCACGGTAGGATAAGGAAGATATTTTGAAGACGGGTCAGCTCTAGAGAAGTGGAATCAGCCAACGGAAGTGTCTGAGTTAGAGAAATGGATACCTACAGCATCGGCATTGTCGACAGCTGAGAGTAGATGGACGGTTATGGTGTTGTGTGTTTACGTGTTGTGACGGCTAAAGGGTGGAAGAATTCGTTTGGTGGATTGAGGATATCGAATCAGCTCTCTTAAATATCGACAAGGTAGCAAGAATGGTTGTGTTGTGTTGTCAAATGAATCGTTGGATTCTCAGCTATGATAAGACAGTTATGGCCATCAGAAGAGCGATGGATCCTTCCGCAGCGAATAACGCAGTCGTAAAAAGACGTCTTCTTGGCAAAGCATACACGATCCGTAGACAGTGCGGAGTAGCATTGATGATATTGGACATGACGACTATGGTGCCCTTGAAAGTATCCGCTCATAGCACATGCACCATCGTGAGATGAAGTGTAGGAAAGACCCACATCCTGGGCCAAACCACTTGGCGCCATTACCATGGATTCCCCCATAACCAATAACGAGGACCAGGTACAAGACCCGGAGAATGGGTGACTTCGTTCTGCAGGCTCCAATCACATATTTTCCCGCGTCGCTGGTAGCGCCAAGGGTCAGGTTACACGTTGATTAGAAAGAAACAGGTAAATTTCTTCCATGAATTTCCTGCATCGCCTTCGTTGTGGGACGGAGAATCCGCGGAAGTCATATCCGCTGTTTCGCTTGATAACAACCTCTTTAGAAGTGATCCATTGCCTGGGCACCTTGCGGCGTGGAGTGGAGTGACATGGGAGACAGTTCCTCGGAAAACCACGAAAATATTAAGAACTACAAAGATCGCATCTTGAAGTTCAAGAACAAGAGTCAAAAGGCAATGATTCGGAACGGAGCATGTTGACGATACCGATGTGGTTGCGAATCGCAAGAAGACATTCTAGAATCAAGAGCGTCACGGCAAAAATAAGAAACTAGGCATATTTCTGTTAACTTCAAGGACCCTATATCGGGAGGAATTTTCAGGCTTGTCAGTAAGAAATCCAAATATAGCTGCCAATCATGCAGAGGGCCCAGCGACTCCCAGTGAGTTCTCCCACTCAAGGTGGATAACCATCATCACTGATCAGACACCGAAAGCTACAGTTGAAGAATTCACAATAGATGGTTCTCGTCTAGGCGTGCGGAAAAACGTGGGGGCTCCTAAGGAAGACGAGGTACAAGATTCGACGGCAGTGGAGATGTTATTTGCGCAAACTTGAGGACCACGATGACGCGATTTTGGTTGGAGACAGGAGAACAGCGCACATTTGAAGAGTATTTTCCCTTTAGCGCTCTAAAATTTCATCTACGTTAGGGACTAGGGGTTTCAGATGGCAGGATATGCTTGAACAGCTCCGCTAGACTTTAGTTGTGGGAGAGATTTGTGAATGAAAGTGTTCGTCACGCGTTACTGTGGTTTGTGACATATTTGCCTTGGCCTTGCCTAAATTTCAATCTGCGGTTGCTTTGTGGCAACGTCAATTTACCCACGGGCGAAAATCCCACTTCATGATACGCCCACCGCAGCATTCATGTGTAAACTTGAACCTCCATTCAGGCGCTTTCCTACTATGCTGGGAGCATTTTCATCCACTTTCGATCGCTACAGGTTATACACGCTATCTTTGCCGTCCATTTGGTTCCTCTTGGCAATCAGATAGATATTGTTGCTTCCGGTATGAAGAATCCACATGTGTTGGCAATTCACAATTCCCAGTCTACACTACGCACCAGCTCCAACTAAGAAACGTGGAACGAGAAAACAAAGAAGACTGAGGCAATTCTGAGCAGATAACCAGTGTATACAGGCCAAATACGTCGTTTCATCTCCACGGCGCAATTTTGTAACTCGTTTCATAGGGCTCGTTGACGCCAATATGCCTACGCGTGAGATGCTGACAGCCCATCCTTCCATACAAGATTACTTGGTAGTGCTGCGCAGATTTAACTTATTTATTTTTGGGGTGGAGATTGTATCCACCAATGGCCATGCTTCAGCCGCAGCCAAGGTATCGGCCGTAAAGGACTGGGATAAGAGGATTAAAGGCGTTCCAAGTTTCACTTAACTGCTGATCGTTTCTCCACTTCCGTAATACCCCCACCCGAATATAATGACCACCGCAGAAGATCCCTCTGACGCATACAGTGCTCGATTACAAGCATCCATCCCCGACGCAAGTGAGCGTTACTCGTGATCTTTACTACTATTAGCAGTGTTGACCATTGTTCTTAGAAAACACTAATGAATCCCCCTTCTCTACACCACGAATTTCGGTTGATCTCGAGAAATATCATTCGACCTCTCCTTCCCCTGAATGCACAGAATCAAGACTACCGTCGACAACAAGAGCTAGCTCACCGACTATAAATGATATTGATGCCTTATCTAAGGAGACCACCTCTATTATTACTTGGGATAGCTCCGATGATCCTGAAAACCCTCGCAATTGGAATAATAAACGACGGTGGGTTGTTACTCTCGTCGTTAGTCTATTTACATTCATCAGGTATGCGCTGGTGGTATGCCGATCTATTTTAACAAAATACTTATGGTTCATAACAGCCCTGTTGCTTCCTCCATATCATCTCCTTCCTTGCCACAAATCTCAGAAACGCTCAACATCCCCCCTGGATCCATTTTAGAAAATATGACACTATCGATCTTTGTACTTGCATATGCCCTCGGAGTATGATAATTCTTTTAATCACAGTCCTTGATGCTGATACCTTGATAGCCTTTAATTTGGGGTCCGCTATCTGAGCTTTATGGTCGGCTCTTAATTTTGCAAATATCTAATATTTGGTTTCTCAGTAAGTTGAGCAAGGTTTCTGTAGCAGTCATGGTTTTAAACACGGTCAATAGTTTTCAACACTTTATGCTCCTTATCAAAAACACCGACCCAGATGCTTGTTTTTCGCTTTCTCGCTGGATTTGGCGGCGCTGCACCTCAGTCATTAGGTGGCGGTGTTGTTGGCGACCTTTGGTCTCCAGAAGAACGTGGGATGGCTATGAGTATTTATTCGCTGGCTCCATTAGTCGGGCCTTCTACAGGTCCCCTAGTAGGTGGCTGGATAGCCCAACGTGCCCATTGGCAGTGGGTGTTTTGGAGCGTCAGCATTGCTGATGGTTTACTGCAGATTGCTGGCTTCGTGCGTGATATATTTTGATTTGCAAGCTGAGACTGAAGAAAGCATTCAGATATTTCTTCGTGAAACTTATGCTCCAGAACTGTTGAAACGGAAGGCGCGAAATCTCCGCAAGCTAACTGGGAACGAGAAGCTAAGATCAGCCTTTGAACGCCCCGATCGACACTGGACTGCTATAATGGCACGTGGGATGGTGAAACCCCTCATATTCCTCATTACCGAGCCCATAGTTCAGGTTTTTGCTCTGTATATGGCCGTATTGTATGGGGTTCTCTACTTAAGTCTTACCAGTAAGTTTGACATATCTATCATAGCTCTTCCGAGCACACAAAACTGATTTTCTTCAGCTTTTGTAAAGGTATTTACCAAACAATACGGTGAATCGACAGGAATAGCCGGAATACACTATCTGGCAATCGCATTGGGTTCAACAGGTAAACGCATCTTCGACCGCGGTCACTCGACACTATCTTCTGACTTCTTACATCTAGTCGGTGGACAGGCAGGGGCAAGAGTTTTGAACGTAGTTTATCGCAAACTAAAAGCTAAGAATGGTGGAGTCGGTACTCCCGAGATGAGGTATGATTGGAGTTGCGCTATTCTTGTCCATGACGTACTGAAATGGAAAATAGACTCCCTCTTTTGATGGTCTCTGCAACCACGCTCCCAATCGGATTGCTTATCTACGGATGGACTGCAAACGCCCGTGTTTTTTGGCTTATACCGGGTGTGTTTTGACCATCTGATATGCATTGTATCTCAGACTAAGCGACGGTCTTCAGATCTCGGAGTTTTCATCTTTTCGATGGGAATAGGTACTGCAATTATTATGCATCGACTCTATTTTATTTGACGTATATTTAGGTGGAAACTGGACTTGCATTCAAACATACCTGGTTAGTATGCCGAAATCTCATATGTATCTACGATCGAAGCTGATGTGACTAATATAGGTCGATAACTATGCATTATACGCTGCAAGCGCAATCGCCGGGGTTTCTTCTTTCCGAGCGTTGGCTGGTTTTGGTTTCCCTTTATTTGCAGATAATATGTATGAAACCTTGGGGGATGGTGCGCAACTTAAAAGAACGCTTGTCGTAGTGGCACTGACACGGTTGTATGTTCTCTTGGCAGGTTGGGGAAACTCCATCCTCGCACTCATCTGCTTGGTCATTGGATGCCCAGCACCCTTCATATTCTATAGATATGGACCGAGGCTCAGAGCTTGGAGTAAATCGGCATCGGTGGAGTATTCAGTGTAAGAAATACGGTGGTGTAGATGAGAGTAGGTGAGAAGTGAAGTGGAACTCGGAACTCGTGCCAGCATGCCCAGAAGAAACCGCAATTTGTAAATAGACGTACAGCCCATATGCATCCTTCCTCCTGTAATAATGGAAAGTTTTTTGGCAGCTTACCATGTGCGAGGAAACATAAATCCTACCTGTTATAGACTTACGTTTCCAGGAACGAGGGAGCTAATGTGACGAACTTGACGAAGAATCACAAAAAGCGCTTCCTCTACAACCGCTTCGAGGTGATTGATGTGATTCACTCTAGTGATCCGAGGACATGTCCCGTAGCTATTCTCAGATTAGCCAATGTAAATCCCAGTGTTACGGGCTTGGCAGACTTCTTCTATCGGGCAGTTCGGGCTCAACTTCGGAGCTTGTCCTGTATGATGCTGTTTGGTTTAGAGGCTTTGGTCAAGTAAAACATACAAGTTTCATCGGCCGAAACGGAAACTGGACTCTCCGAACCTGCAAACTTTAAGCGGCCTATTGCTGATATAGTAGCATGATCTCTGCTTAAGTTTACCCTTCATCGCGTTGTTATAGTCTACCGTATTGCTTATGACACTTTTACATATCCACCGAGCGGTACATCTATCGATTGACATCTACTTCCCTTCCGAAAATGTCACTACTTATCACTTGAATCGTCAAGCATCATTCTGGGTCTTCTTTATACTCTGAAAAGATTATGTGAAAGAGAAGCATCTTGCACTTTTTCCCATATGACATTTGGATTCAGCCCAAAACTCAAGTATTAAAATAATTTTAAACCGGAAAATCTGACGCAATCTCGTCAATCACCATTTAGGACTATCGCGGAGTTCATGTTCTTGAAGGATCGAATAATATCGCTGATATGTCTTCCTTCAGGGAAGAAATGCCTTAAGTGCGTGTGATATCAGTTTAAGGTTGATCCGAAGAAATAAGTTTGTACAGCGCGGTGCATCTACCGACCGAGATTTGAATAATCAGGAACAGATGGGATAGCTAATAAGTGCCACCACGCGCTACAAGTTGAAAAGCCTGAACTTAAATAGATATTTATGTAGGCGTTCGTATGTACCAAACACTGGGGTTTTATTACTATTTATTTCTATGTATAGGACATGACAATGATGTGCGACTTTGTCTAGACAATCATTGGTAAACATAAAAACACTGAGCCGGGATACTTTGTTTTGGGACATAGGCGGGCTTAATAGGTTTCATCTTTTCAGTATAGTTCAGCGTGCTTAGAGAACTCGTGCATTTAAGTAGCTCTGACCTGGCCTCCAATATGGAATGTTTTTCCTCCTTTCAAACTGCTGCTGGATGTCGATGACGACATGCCTTCCTGCCGTGGTAAGCAAAAGAGCAAGGTGAGGAATTATTTTATGGAAGCATAGTAAATACTCATGCTTACAAAACTACGGGCTACTTTCTGCCGAAGAGATGCTTTAGTGGCAGAAAAAATGTTTCTGTGGCCAGGATGCTGTATGAATACTGTTAGCCAATATTCAGACCTTCTATGTGAATCTTCGTTCGTACCGAATGTCCGTCGGTGACAGAATTGGAGCCTGCATTCTCATGCATTTCAAAAAGATATTCCAATAGAACTCGTGGGTTTAGTCGTGCAGAAGCAGTGGAGGTGCGAACACAGGGACATATGAGTCAAGAGACTTTATAGATACTTGGTTCATGCATTAGTCCGCAAAGCCGAAAGCGCTACACACGCTGATCTGTCATCATGAGCAATTTGAAGGCTTCGGGAAGGCTGTTGTGGTTACTCCGTCCATAACAGTCCCGTTTGGGAAATATGGGCTACACCACTTTGTGACGATGTCCTGGCTGGGAGTCGCTGTTACGGGGTGCAGTACATCTATCCATGATAAGAATGACAAGCTTGCGAATGCATCTCTAGATCAGTCTGGAGCCCAAGCGCCGATGTTCACACCTTCCTGTTGGTTCCGAGAAGCATAGCATGAGAAATATGATCGGATCCTCCTTCTTTTACTGGTTTATTCATGGCTATTAAAGTTGAACATGACTATATGTGGTACCAGGGCCATCCTGAAATTCGCCTCGGAACATGACTTCATTAGCAAGTAAATTTAAAGCATGAGAACTAAGGATGAAACGGCAACACTTTCGTTCTAAAGAAGGCGCCAGAACGTCAAGGAATCACGGAATGAACAGTGTGGGGTCTCAACCCATGGTGAGCCGATTAATGGCATTTATGCGTCCAAGGTCATCACGTATTGCTCTTGTTTCTCACTTGTATTTACTACGAGTAATTTTGAATCAATTATGGCGAAAAGTAGCCTAATGATTCGATCGGGCAAACACCGGGCGCGGTACAGTACGGTCATTGCATTAATGAATTCCTATGAATATGCGGTGTTCCAGAGCAAGAATACATTTTATTACGATCTTTTTCTCTGCTTTGGGGGACCCCATGCCATATTATCATCTTCTAGAATCTCTTCCTGTTTCGAAAGAGGACAAGACACATAATTGTTACATGAAAATCGATTCATTGAGGACTGGATACACACCGTTACAGGTTGTGTCTTTGGTGTGGAGAATATTTTTCCTTTCATTACGGATACGTTTGATTGAGAAGACTGAATTAAATAAATAAGGCTAGGGGAAATTTCAACGGACAATGCGCTGTTTACCGCAGGCGTTGAAGAGATCGACAAACTTTCCGGATAGAGTTGTATAGGTATAACTTGATGATCGCCATTCATGGATGCAACATTCTATCCTATGTTAGATTTCGTGGATGCAGTGGTTTTTAGAGAGAACGATACCTTGTTGTTATCCTTATTTAATAGCATAAAGGATTTCATGGATGGAACTGAAAGATATAAGAACCAAAATGATTTCAACAGAATAGGTTGGGAAGATAATTATGAGGGTGTCTGTGATGATCGAAAATACAGATAGTGCTTTATATACTTGTGATATGTGTATTGCTGCTCTAAATGCTTACTGTACAACTTCAAGAGGATGAGCTGGTGTTGTGAATAAAATGCTTAGCCTAGTACTAGTTAACATCCAGCCAAATAGGGTCTCCGCGGGGACATGCCGCTCGGCGCTTAGCCTTGGCTTGGCCCAATTCCGCAGTGGGCCAGGCCCAATCGCAGACCGGTCCGAATATATCCGATGTCCGTTGTGGCGTGTGAACCCTCACGTGGCTCAGAGGCCAAGCGCATTCGTTCGTCACTGACTTGAACAGACAACGCTTCAGTTTTCTTGACTCATGACTCTAGATATGATGTAGACGATACTGGAAAGGACAGCACTTCATCCAGTGCGTTCAAACTTAATTCTCCCTACGTAAGCTAAATCAGATTGCTCAACTCATAAACCTCTTATTATGCTAACCAACCAGCATCCATGGGCACATCGGGGAGTTCAAACCTCAAATAGTATCGTTTACCCCAAAATTACCGCTGAGTTCTACAAGGAATGGTTGCATTAGCTATTATTCTGAATAACAAGTAAGGTGCCTGAATAACAAAGACGTGTAAGTGACTACTGCGAGAAAGGTATTGGCAATGGGACATACTGACAGTGGAGGACAAAAATAACCGCCACCTTTCCGTGCTGAAGCACGTGAACCTTCTATGATATGTGAACATACTCGTCGCGCCCAATTCCTGGGGCTTGTAAATCTAAGGCTTTTACAAGGTTAATAGTTTTCCTGTACAACATCCCATATTCCAAAGGCCCGTACAGGAAAGATCTGCGAGGCACAACGAGACGTGAGAACCCTTGGGATCCAATGGTAAGCACGAGCATATAGATGAAATACTTTGGTCAAACCTGGAAGTTCTGTAGGTCAGGAGACGGCAGACGCAGAAAATTTCGACGAAAAAGGCAAAATGAATACACGTGTAGGGTGAACATGCTGAGTCATGACCAGCTTATGAAGATGACATGATATTGCGTCTTCTCGTTGTTGTATTGCGGAGAAGTATAATTTGATGTTCTGCCGGGAGTTACATTCGTGGTCCCCCTTTTTTGTGAGAGGCTGGATAGATTGAAAATTTAGCTTTCACAAGCACCAACTTCTACAATAATATGAACACAAGCAAATTTTGATGTCGTTGGGTAGTATAGTAACGACTGATATTTCGTTGGCTCCTTTTTTTGAGCATTGCTAAATGATCTCCACGCCACTGGTAGAATACTTCAAGACGTGCCGGCGGAGTTCTAGGGCGAATTCCCACAGGATTTTCTCGCCTGAACACCACGATTCTCCCACTCGTAGCTCATGATATAGGACCACGTTCATGCCGAGGCTTCGTATATGATGTCATTTGCTCCGTATTCCGAGTATCCATGACATTATCCTCATACAAGACTTCAGGAGAAATATGGTTAGTATGGACAATCCCTTTGGTTTTAAGAAACAGATTGCACAGTGCACATCTTTCCCATTTCTCCTTCAGCGAGCGGAGTCATTTCGCCAAAGAAGGAGCAACCGATGTTGTCACCGGGGATATTTAACAATGAAGGTTTGTACGAGCCATATCTAGGACCATGAGTGAGTTCCAATGATGCCATGACGACGGAAGGATATTATACTGACCAGTATGGTTTATTCCCCAGCTCAAGACAACTATTTTTACACTGATCTAAATTACAACTGTAGCGAGGTCCGCGCGTCAATATACTACGAAGAAAATTCACTACGGGGTGAGAGATACATTTTGTTACACTCCATGCATTCTTCAATTCGATGCAGTCTACAACACACCGTTCGGCGTGTGTAGTTACTTATTCGCTCTCATGTGGAGGAGCGGAGTGGAGCCAGGCTGCGCTAAGAATAGGTTATCCCCTCATCGTCGTGAGTATCTTTCAATATATTTACATCATCAGTGCATCGACCTCACACGCAAATTAGCCTCACTCCCTCTTGTTACTAAAATTAATGTCGCGCTATGATGTCTTTCCTCCGATGGCGAGATCTAATCCAATCCAAATTCAAGACTTACGGGCATCGCTCTCGCAGGTGCCAAATTCCAGCAACTTCAGTAGCTATCCACTGACATGAACGTAACGTTGGAATACTCCGTAACACCGATGCATCGGTCCCGAGCGCGCGTTTGAACACATGTTCAATTCACTGGACGCGTACAAAAAGGCGATATTCGAGCAGAGGAAGACCAACTTCAGATTCTCATCATGAAGCTCTTCACTGCACTCGTCCTTGCATCTTTAGCTCTCTTGAAACCCCAGCTTGCTTCAGCTGCATCAATCCAGTCTAGGGCCAAGACAACCGCCGTCACTCTGGATATTGTGAATACGGAACTTGCACCTGATGGCTTCAAGAGAAGTTCGTTTTGCTTTTGTTAATCTCGACATAAACTAACATTTTTTTGTCCAAGGCATGGTCACGGCAAACGGGACGTCAGTAAAACTTGTCATTTGAACCTTTCTCAGTACATGTACTTAATATTTGACTAATTTTAGCTATCCTGGTCCCCTCATCACGGCTACTAAGGGAGATACCCTCAAAGTGACAGTGAACAATCGCTTGGTAAGATTTTGATACTTATTATTTGAGCTTATTTACCAATAATGTCCTCAGACTGACCCGACCATGCGCCGTAGTACAAGCTTGGTGCGCTATTTAAGCCCATCTAAGTTTTCAGTTTGCTCACCTGTTTACAGGACTTTGATGGAATCTTCTTCCAAACTCCCAATGCATTCAACGAAGGATCGCCTTTCGTTACTACTTGTCCTGTTGGTCCCAGCGCCAGCTATACGTATTCCGTTCCTCTAGGTGATCAAGCTGGTACTTTCTGGTATCACAGGCGAGTAACCATAATATTTCAAACCTCAAACGATGCTGATTCTTTCTTCGATAGTCAGCTGAGCGTTCAATACGTTGATGTGAGTGTCATAAAACTCGTCAGAAGCATTTCGTTATTCAACTATTCTCTTAGGGATTACGAGGTGGCTTGATTATTTATGGTTCGTCCAAGAATTCATAGAAAATGGCGGCATTTAAATTATTTCATCAGATCCCGAAGATCCTCTTAAATCCATGTATGATGTGGATGACGCATCGACTGTGAGTGAGCGCAGATCTCCTTTGCGTATATCGCGCTAAAGTATTATTAACAGATCTGGCAAGTTGGTAAGACTAACATCAGATAATAGCTCATTATTCTTCTTTTAATAATGTTATAAAAGGCGATTGGTGGCACAACAGTAGTGTATCTCTTCTGGAAGGTTATGTTGCCACTGGAATTGTGCCTGTATCTGACTCTGGAACATTCAACGGTGTTGGCCGTTTCAATGGCGGTCCTGAGGTTCCGTTCTTCGTTCAGAACGTCCAAGCCGGGAAACGCTATCGCTTCCGCATCATCAATACCTCCGCTCGCAATGTCTTTACGATGTCTGTCGACAGCCACAACTTGAGTAAGTCGTATCTTCCAATACCATTTTTGTTCAATTTATGTAATCATCTTATTGCAGCCATCATCGAGGCGGACGGTGTTGCCACCACTCCCATGACCGTGAACATGATCGAAATCCTTGCAGGCCAGCGTTACTCTGTTGTAGTACGTGAATTACATTGACTTTATTTAATTTTTTATTCTAAATTTCTGAACCCCCAGCTCACCGCAAATCAGCCAGTTGGAAATTATTGGATTAATGCCCCATTCGTTGGTGGAACACCATCTCGTAATCTTAATCGTGGGTTGAAGATTTCGTTTGCTGTATCATCTCCGTAATACCCTTTCCAGAGAACGCGACTTTGTCTCGCGCAATTCTGCGTTACGCTGGAGCACCCCATGAAGATCCTCAAACTCCGATGACACTTGCGCCTCCCAACCCCAATGCTTTAGTGGAAGCCAATCTCAGGGTAAGCTTCCTGAAACCTCAACTCATGGATCGATATTAAAAGAAAAATGTGTTACAGCCCTTGGTTGCAGAAAAGGCGAGACATTTGGTACTCTCACCTCAGTTTCATTAATTACTAAACATTCTGCAGCCTCCTGCACCTAACGTCAATATCACTCTCAATCTTGTTGTTGTAAGTAATTTCAGCGGCATATTTAACAGGATCTTGTATTAAGAGTTCTTTTTTTCGCAATTAGACTACGGGCAAAGCGCAATGGAATGTTAATAATGTGTCTTATATTCCTCCTACCACGCCCACTCTGGTCAAAATTTTAGATGGCGCAAACTCCTCCGCAGACTTCAATATTACTGAAAACACCTTCGTCTTACCTAAGAACGCAGTCGTCCAGGTTGACTTCCCCCCCAAGTGCGCTATAGTTGATATCCTTCGCACATCGAATACTTACAAAAAACATCCCCTTCAGCGATGATGACGAGGCTCATCGTGAGTACATTCTGTTTCAATATATATAATCCGGACTGACTTTACTTCTGATATTAATAGCGTTCCATCTCCATGGCGTGAGCACTACATTCCAGTTGCTCCATCGATTTATTAGTTAACTTTCGCGAACAGAATAATTTCTGGGTCATTAAATCCAACAGTTCCGATGCTATCAATGAAGTAGACCCTATTCGCCGCGATGTAGGAATTTCTGTCTCTCGCAGCTTAACACCAATGGATTTACTCATCGACTAGGTCGTTGCCGTTGGTGCTGCTGGAACCACTCTTCGCTTCACTACAGATAATTTCGGACCCTGGTTTTTCCATTGCCACATCTTTTGGCACATGCAAGCTGGCCTTGCTACCGTCATGGCATCCGGGCTGGAAGATACTCGAAATGAAGTCCATCCTACCAAGCAATGGGAAGATCTCTGCCCGGCGGTAAGCTTTTTTACCCATACGTCACGATCGCATTCGATTCTGATACGCTCTTTTCAGTATGAGGCACTTCCGGCCGATCTTCAGTAATTCAAGGCATTTATTTTTAGGGGCCATAAAGGTCCATTCATAACGAATTACTAATAATTTTGACACGGAATATCACTTATTTTCAAATGTAGTCTGACGAAGTTGTAATTTCCTATTTTTCTGTGACGGACTCGCTGTACCGCATCTTGATAGCTATTATTTGACATCCCGGAATTAAAGTTTAATCGCTTTGCGCAACGTCGTGCTTCTTTGTATGATACTCGTCACCTCACGATGAAGCCAATTGAAGGAGTCAAAATGATAACTTCCATGAAGGGACGAACTATTATCAAATGTACAGTTTTATTTCATACACAAATTATGTGATAATATTTCGATCAGCCTGAACGCCTTCCAAACTCTTGCGCCAGAATCCGGACCAGGGACGCCGACTCTGAATGCTATTTCGATGATAATCGGGACGTTTATTAACGGCTTCCACTGAATCAAACGCATCGGGACAGTAAGACCGAAAAATATAGTCCCACTCATGCACAGCGGGCTCATTGAAGTCAAAGTACTTTCTTCTTATGTACTCCTTCGAAAAACTCCAAGGGCCTGCCACATCCCAGTCAATAACACCTAGAAACGTCGTGATCCACAATGATGTTCCCGGCATAGAGGTCGTTGTGAGATATTCCAACAGAGGCCAATCTCCTGACAACTGCTTCAACTTGCTCCAGAACCGCTGTATCCTTCGATATTCGATCACTTCCATATTTGAGAACTAGAGACATAAGATTGTAGCCATTGACACAGTCCATGAGAATATAGCTGCAGTCGCCCGAGTAGCCATAATCATGGACTTCGGGTACAGGAACAACAGTGCGCGCTAGACCCATTATTCCAGCAATTTCCTGGGCGTCAACCAGAGGAGAAAGAACCTTCAAGATGTGCTTTTGGTTCACGTATAAGACTATTGTTGCGTGGGCGCGATATATAATCTTCGCTGTGTTGAAGCATTTCAGCAGAGCAGGATCTGATTCAAGCATATCATCATCGTTAAGACGAGAATGAGGGAACGGTCCGATCTCGAGTGGAGATGGAGGAGGTGCAGAACGGGATCGCCGAAGAGCCCAGTGTCTTCCATTGAGACTGAGAGAGGTCTCACTAAGTAAAATGCAGTCTTTTACAAGAGTCTCATACCTCAGATCCATCATTATTGTCCAAGACGCGTTAACTTTTGAAGTACAAGAGTCGGAGGACCTATAGTAAATGAGAATCCAATAGCCCCATAGAATATAGAAGAGATTCACTAAAATTTGGAAGAAAAGAGCTTAAAGAAGTTTCTCTAGTGTGAAGAACTGACTCCAGCGATGGGGGATGTTTGTGGGCGACAAGGCTCATGGTTACCGCTTACAAGTTACAATTGGCACGACAATGCGGCCAGGGCAAACACTTGTCAATAATAAATATGCTTGCGTCAGGTGACATTCATCTTCAACATTCCACCGCCCAAAATCTATCTTCGAAACTGGCACCGTATCCCAGATTTCCAATGGTCCATGCCATCTACATCATCCATGCCACCAATTTTCAACTCCTTGCCAAATCTTAATCAAACTCAGCTCTAAGTACGGTAGTAACTATTACTCGGGAATCGACACTCATTCAACTGCATTCGGCCATCGCTGCCACCATCGTGATTATCTGCGATCTCCATCGTAGTAGCCAGATCACCGGTGATGAACAAAGATTCCAAGAGTATGCAACCCGGTCCCCCAAATCTAATTCGAATCAACTATAGTCTTGCAAATTCCTATATAAGATTTGTTTCTATCTTTTTTCAGCATAATTTTCATCTCTCTTGATGTAGGGACTTCTCCATTGATACTATCAATAACGCTGGCTCGTGAGAAGAATAACATAAAACCTGATTCGATCTTATCGATGAGTGACTTATTTGAGCCGATAAGGCACGTGAAATATCTTCGTTTATTCTCTGGGCCACAGATCTTTGCTTCTTGGTGTTAGTGGATTTTAATTTGGACGTCAAAATAACCCACCTTCAGTATTTAGCTTGGCTGGATATTTGAGTTATTATTATTTTGCAATTTTCTGGAACAAAATACACCGACAAAATACTCTTGGCATTGCGGAAGACCGACTCGAACATTTAGATGTTAAAAGCAGAGGAGTGGGAGGGAGGATGAACAAGAACAAGCAAAAGTTATGAGAAGAGGACTCTGACACTGAC